>OMLC01042966.1:11111-23977 GCA_900302585.1 Regalecus glesne | reverse complement strand
TATATATGTAGATCCATAAGCATACACACACGTCAGGGGAAGTCAGGTGTATGGCTAAACATTAGACAAATGGCCTTTGAATGAATCCTTCAAGACTCTCACGTCGTGTGAGACGAGATGACTTCCAGAGCTACTAAAACCATGAAGAATGTTCATAGCAGGATGGAAACACCAGTGAGCTCCACCAGGCTGACACTAAAACAGGACCGCGGCCAATTCACCCACAAACAGTCCCTTTTCACAGCCATTCAGGACCTCTCGGGGACTTCAGAACTGCTGACGGACACCACCAGCTTTTATTTCCCAGTGTTGATCACCAATTACGATCGTCCCGTCTGCGTTTGAAGCCATGTGTCAGCCGACATTGCTTGACAATTAAATGAGTCAAAAGTGCATAAACGTTCAGATCTCATCAAGTCGGGGATTTATAGGCGTGTTTTCACACAGAAACGTCCTCTCTGCTGCTCGTCAGTCTACACTATGAATAGTGGAGATGAGTTTTCAGCTGGAGGGGGAAGAAGCTCAAATTGACGTCTGGTTTCTCTTCAACAGCAGACGTCTGTCTACCGAGGCTGCTGCTGAATTATGCTCTTTAGCCGGGCAATTACAGTCTGTGTTAACTGGCACGGAGAGAGAGAGAGAAGACTAGTCTAGCAGGGGTTTGTCATCCAAAAGAAAGACTCACACTGATTCACTTTTCTCCAAGAGGGTGCAGCCTGTGACCAGAATCACTGACTTGGTGTTGACTGACGGCACTTCATCTTCGAGCCAGTCCAATAACCGCGCTATTGGACTGGCTCTAATACTGTACGACAAGCAAGAAGCCTGTGTTTCACCCCATCATCTGAGAACCCCGCAGACACAATTACAGAGAGCCCCAGAACCAAAAGCAGAGGTGACAGAGACTCTGTCTGCTTGGCATTAATAGAAAAAAATAGAACAAAAAGAACAGAACAGAATAGAAAAGAATAGAACAAAATAGAATAGATTAAAATAGTATCGAATAAAATAGAATTGGATGGAACAGAACAGAATAGAATAGAAAATAGAGCAAAATATAACTGAATAGAACAGAACAGAATAGAACAGAATAGAATCAAATAGTTTGCTGGCACAGAAGAATAGAATTGTGTCTCTACTGCCACACGACTGAGAACGGTAGCATGTGTTCTCTGCATTTAAACCCCCCTGTTGTACGGGAGCAGGGCTCAGTGTCTTGCTCAAGGACACCTCGACACACCTTCTTTAGGGGCTGGGGATCAAACCACCAATCTCTGATAACTAGATGACCGCCCGGCCTCCTGAGCTATGCTGTCCCAGAGAGAAAGAGAGAAAAAGAGAAGAGCAAGAGAAGGAACTGTGAGAGGAGACCAACAGGCTTCTGATGAAACAAACTTTTGTTTGTCCTCAATTGTTCTCTGCTTGCTTTCCAATCTCGGACAGATGACCAGCTCAGGAGAAACCCATCTGAGAAAAGACACAACAACACTCACACCTGACATCAGGGCTGGATATTATTTTGAACAGCGTGTTCGATGGTCACAGTTAAAGTGCTCTTTCTGCCAACCTATTTTCCAGATAGCCCAGAGGTAGAGAACACACTTGGGAAACTGACGAGCCATATGTTGCAGGTTCGAACCCACTGCAGGGCATCAGGAAGAGCATCCGGCCAGACTCCTCTGAGCCTCCACTTATGTCCGTATCCAGCCCCACGACACGAGGACTAACCGTGACATGCAAACATGTATCCAAGTGAAGTGGAAATAAATAAATAGACATACAGACAGATAGACAGACAGACAGACAGACAGACAGACAGACAGAATTGCATCCTATCCTGAGTCAGGGCTGTTTAACTCGTCGTCATGCTGAACTAAAAGCTTTATTTATTGTTGCACATGTGTACAATGAGTTGTATTCTCTCCATTGAGCCTATCCTGTTGTATATCAGGGCCTTACTCAAGGACACTAGGACTGGCTTTCTGCAGGAATCCTCTGATTACTAGATGACCGCCTGGGGTCCAGAGCCATGGCGCCCCAGAAGAGTAAGGCGTGGTCATTTCGCCTGTTTAAACACATGGCTGATGATTCATGTTGGAACAAAGGCCCCTCTTCCCCTCCTCAAGCAGATATGGAGTTTCTCACCAAGCTCCTCAGCCTACAACAGAGATACCTGCAGCTGGTCTCCTCACAGAGATCCCAGCCTGGCCTGGCCCCGTCTGCCAGCTATGTACCCTTCTTTCCTGTTATGACATTCTCTCTGATGGATGTCATAGCTAGCCTTGTAGGGCCCCGATGGTGGCTGCCAGAAACACTAAGCAGACTTACACACACTGCAAACCCAAAAGAGAAGATGGAGAGAGGAGGCCCCTTTATTTTGCCATTGTATTCTTACAGTGGCTCTGTGGTTGAGCGCTTTGGGAACTGATGAGCCAGATGTCGCGGGTTTGAACCCGCTGCAGGGCATCAGGAAGGTCATCGGACTTTAATACCTCAAGTCCTACGTAAGCCCGTTTCCACCGCGTGGGGACAGATGGAGCCACATAAAACCTCCTCTGCATCTAGTTCATCCTGTCTTACAGGAGCAGTGGGCAGCCGCCGTGCCCGGGGACCAACTCCAGTTCTTTTCCCCATTGCTTTGCTCAAGGGCAGAGGCAGGAGCATTAACCCTGACAAGTCACACAGACGTGACAGAGACGACTTGGAATGGGATTCAAACCCAGGACCAACGTACTTTTTAGCGTCTCCTGTCTGTTAATAAAGTTTTACCAGCGGTGTCTTTTGAATTAAGTAACCAGAGACTCAGGACAAGATGGATTACCGTCAGAAGTGTGTCCTGTTTCGGTCTTCCCGGGGCAGAAGCCCTCGGTCTGAGCTAGCCAACACGAGTCCTGGCCTCCGCCTCATACACGGGACCCTTGTTTATTCGGGGAGGTGCGGACGTGGGCCTTGAAATATCCAGACAGATGACGAACAGGTCCTAGCTTATGGATGCCCTGTTTGTCTGGCCAGTCAAGTGCTCGAGGCTGCGGTGAAGATGGCGTGCCTCCACACTACAGACTCTCTGCTGTCGCCAGAAACCGTCAAGAAGCCGAACGCTTAATGTCAGATACGCCGATCCATTTATTTCCAAACTGTAACAGACGTAAGAGAGGCCCATTTGTCACCCGTCACGATTCGTCCCCACCTTGTCGGGGTGGACACGGACCAAGATGGAGGCTTAGGGGTCCGGTGTCTTGCTCGAGGACACTTCGACACACATTCTGTAGGAATGGGGGTCAAACTACCAATCTTCAAATTACCAGACAACCGCTGTACACACTGAGCTATGCTGCCCCTTAAAGGAGACCTCAGAAGATGTTTCTCTAATGCACATGATGTGAAGTCCAAGATCATCTCATTCAGCAGAGAGTCTCAAATCCACAACCTTTGAATAATGGCCCAGTGGTCTGACTACAAGTCCAATGTACTATCCATTGCACCACAGAGTCACATGTGCACACATCTGTATATGTGTGTATGTATGCACGTGTGTGATGGAGAGACAAAGGTCTCACTGAGGGACACTGGCTGAAATGGGAGACGGGAGGACGTGATGGCAGTTACGGGAATTGTGCCTGTGACCTTCCTACAACACAAAAGTCCTCCTGGCCTCAGCCCCTTGGCACCAAACAAAAACAAGATGTCAGCTTCGGTCTGCTTCATTTTGTGTTCAGCTGTCTGGTCAGCTGACTGTTTTCCTAAATCCCATCAAGTCAGTTTCATTTGTACGGCTAATTATCATAAATTAAAAATGTGACCCAGTGGGCTTCACAGCAACACAACATCCAGTCCTTGAGCCTGAACCATCACCTTGCATGAGTGGACAGGGTCAGAATATCCAACATGCCTGCAAGAGACAGACCTGTTGAAACTGGCATGTGGAGGTCCTCCTCAGTGGCGCTCTCTGCCCTCTAGTGGTGGGAGAGTGTAATATCAAGCTCCTGTCAACGCATCTGCTCTACCTACCCAGGTGATTGTATGTACAGGGAAAGATCGTTGGAATAAAGATGGAACCATTCCTGTTGTCTTTTGGCTAAAAGCCTCCTGAGTGCCCTGTCATTTCTACTGGGTCACTCTCAATAGACAGGGGGACTTAACCCAGGCCAGATATTCACTCATGTAGAAGAAGCTTTTTTCATTTGTAAATGTACATGCACACAATGAAATGGACTTGTTCTTGTATAGTACTTCTCTAGTCTGAAGACAACTCTTTACAATGACCCCCTCACATTTACCGAGCTACACAGCAGGATACGAACCTGCCTGACTCCCAGGCGTGGGCTCTACCCGCCGAGCCACCGCAGCTCAAAGTGAAAGATGTCCTCTGCATTCAACCCATCCTGTAGTATAGGAGCAGTGAGCAGCTGCAGCCCCTAGGGAGCAGTTAAGGGCTCGGTGTCTTCCTTAAGGACACTTCAACACACTTTCTGCAGGGGCCAGGGATCAAACCACCAATCCTCTGATTATTAAACGACCGCCCTGCCTCCTGAGCTATGCCACCCCTGCATTCATTCATCTATTCATCGTTAAAGCACCACGCGGCGCAATGGATAGAGCATTGGACTTCTAATTAGACAACTGTGTTGGTAATTCAAAGGTTGTGGGTTCGAGTCCCACCAGAGTCGCAGCTTTAAGAAAGCAACAGAAATCAAATAATCTGAGACTTCATATCACGTGCATGAAAGGAAACATCTTGTTAGCTCTGATTAGTGTCCTGGACTGGAAATCAAACAGACTCATTTAGAGCCCTTTCCTAGTGACTGCTCGGAACACTTCATCATGTATGCCTCACATTTAAACAGCACGGGGATTAAGGGTGGATGCACTTTCCTGACACTGGTCCCACAAAGCAGCGACTCTGGTTGGACTCGAACCCACAACCTTTGAATGACCAACTCAGTTGTCTGACTAGAAGTCCAATGCACTATCCATTGTGCCACAGCTAACACTGAGCTGGCGGCTCCAGTTAGATCAGTGGCAGTTGGCAGACATAGAACCAGGCTGCCCTCTGTTGTTGGGTTTATTGTTAATCTCATGTTCCTCACACAGCCTCTGCAGCAGAGTAACGCCCACTTCTGTGAGCTTCAAGCTTATTATATGCTGTTTAACACCCATTCTGCAGATACCATGGTGCCAATAGTGATTGGCTGCCCTGCCACTATGGCAAAGGGTCAAAAGGTCTTCTTCTGTTTTCTACTGACTGTTTAAGATCCTGGGTAGATAAAGGAAATAAACAGAATTTCACTATAAACTGCGAGTAAATGGACTCATTCTCAAAAGCACTTTTTCTAGTCTATGGCCACTATTGATCCCACTGCAGGGCATCAGGAAAAGGGTATCTAGCCTTTACTCCCCCATCCATAGTCAGTCAATCAGAGACATCGGTTGTAAAGAGCTTTGAGTGGTTGCTAGTGGTTGCCAGACAACTTTGCTGGAATAGGTTTGAAAAAGCTGCTGTCCTAGTTTATCTTAGCAGGACCAGACGGAGGACTTTCACACTTGGCAAACACTTCACGGCATCAAGGCATCACAGTAAGACCGATTTCAATGAGCATCACTTTGAGAACCTGGCAAATATCCCTCAAGGGAATCAAATGAGAAATGCTTTTGTTGTGTGAACAATTACCCAGTATGGCATCTCCGTCGCACCAGGACTCCTTCTACTGGTCTCCCACCAACACTCCAGTTTGTGGGGACACAAACACAACCCCCAAAAGCGTGTCTCCAATCTGATGAAAGCACCCACCATCTGATGACCAGTCCAGATAAACTGCCTGCAATGACAACAGAGTGTCTCAGTCTCAAGATACTTCACAACTCTCTGAGCTGTAGACAGGGAATAAAAGCTGTGCTATGACCAGTAAGACATTATAACCTCATGTCCCTGGCTGAGGAAATAAACATGAGGAGCCCATAGTCATGTGCCCGTTTCTAACCATTCTCTCATAATAGAGGACTGGAGGTGTGAAGGTAAGGTAGGATGAGATAAGAGAAGGCAGAGAAAGTGAAACCTGTGATGAGAACATGGTCACACACACATTTTCTCCCTGCTGGCCAAACTGTAACTCGGTGAAATTAAATCTCCTGATTTGCTGAAGGTGCTACTGGGAGAGTTGCACATCAGATATGTGACAGACTCCATGCTGTTGGAGAGCAGAGACACTTACCTGCAGACAGAACAACTGGAGTTTAGAGAGTAAAGCTCCTCCTGTGGCCAAATGCTGCTCCGGTTGTCCTCCCACCTCTCACAGAATGCTGCAAACTGAGCAGAGTAAGCTTCGATAGTGCACACACTGTACACACTGTATTGGTTTTGAATGGGAGTATGAAGCTGAGCTTTATTTATCTAAATAGGTAATGTAAGCCCATCAGCATTACTGCAAGTGTTGGATGAGAAGTCTATGTATATCTGCATGGCCAGAGTGCAACATGGGAAACAACAAAACGATCTCTGTGCTCCGCTTTTGCTAGCAAGACATAAATGCATCAGAATGTATGTCATAGTATGAATTTGCCTTCATTTACCATCAACCTACATACATTGAATGATGTACCAGTGGCACTCTAGGGTCTTTAAATACCATTCATCTGTTGTGTCGTATTTACAACAAGGCAGGGTGATCCCTCAGACAACAGATACTATAAGTCACATGGTTTCATGCTAATCCCATCTATCCTACATGTGTAGTGAACAGGACTCGCCCTGACTCATCTGGTCAAGCAAACACCCTAGAAATACAAAAATCAATGTTTATCATAAGCTAATGCTTCTGCGTAGAGCACAACAAATATTAACATCATGAGCATAACAACAAATAGAGACATTTCTAGATGGTCTGGACATGTGTATAGGAGGAGAGATGCTGGTATACTGGGAGAAGGATGCTGGTATACTGGGAGAAGGATGCTGAATATGGAGCTGCCAGGCTAGAGGAGAAGAGGAAGACCAAAGAGGAGGTTTATGATGTGGTGAGGGAGGACATGCAGGTGGCTGGTGAGACAGAGGAAGATGTAGAGGACAGGAAGAGATGGAGATGATGATCTGCTGTGGTGCCCCCTGGTGGGAGCAGCCGGCGGTCATTGTAGTAGTAGTAGTAGATGGATTACCTTTCATGGGTTTGGTACATTTTGGTAAATCTAGTGTGCCATATTTCCTGTCCATAAATCCATTTTTCCAGCCTGTGCAAATATATCACAGCAAGTGTGTACGTGCACATACACACACACATACATATTCAATGCAATGTCAATAGTAAGATATGCTTTGTGAAAATATCCATACGTAATCCGACTTACCTTGACTCAACCAGTCCTCTGATGTGGTGGAAAGCGGTGAAGGGGGGGAAGCAGCAGTAAACACAGAATCAAAACCCGGATTGTTGGCAGAGCAGAAGCCACACGAGCGTGGATGGCCGCTGTTTGAATTTGTGCCCTCGCATATTTTAAAGCCTCAGAGCAACGCATTATTGGTCAAACGCTACATGATGTCAATTTTTGCACTTCGTGGCTAGTCCCCATCTTGTGAGGTTGGACACGGACTTAGATGGAGTTTGGGGGATTAAGGCTGGATGCTCTTCCTGATGCCCCGCGGTGGAGTCAAATCCACAACATCTGGCCTGTTAGTTCCCAAAGCACATGCTCTACCACGGAGCTACCGTGGCCCCCTGGCCATAAGCTACATGAGAGATTCACTTCATCGCCACTGATGGTAACCAACGCCAAGTGGACAAGGCTCGTTCCAAAACGAGAGTTATCTGGGGTTGGCTTCCGCGCGCTGCTGAGCACTGGCGGAGTGGATCTCCTGTACACTGGGACCAGCTCTGCCAATGGCAGTCAGGCTGAGTGCAATTCTGGTGTCATGGAGCTAGGACGGATTAGCTTGAGTGTTATTACTATTATTGTGTCCTCCCTACCTTTGGCTCTTTTCCCCCCTGAACAGTCTGCCTCGTTCCTCTTCTTCTGATGGCCCCCTGGCCGGGACAAATGGTAGGCATGGGGCTCTTGAAATCGCTCTGCTCCTGGGACCTCCTTGTGAACGTGATATGAGAGGTTTCGCAGAATGCAGACGCAGTTCTCCACAGACTGAAAGGGGGAAAATAGATCACGTTTCAGCCAGACAGGCACGTTTTCAGATTCGTCTTCAAAAGTCAAGGCAAGGAAATCCGAGAAATTAGAATCAGCTCATCTGAGGTTTAGTAGCAGAAGCGTCTCATCACTCATATAAATGACTTTGTTCGGTCTCTGCTGACAGCAGGTGTCATTGATCATCTCTCACACCGTGATGCCTTTAGTCACCTTGTTGTCGGTCTCTTTGTTGAGAACAGCAGAATGAAGGGCGTGAAGGAGAGCATCCACCAATCCCTCGCACTCCCTCAGCCTCTGCCGAGCTTCTGCCCCATCCGAGCTGACGTTCCTGTAGAAAAAGCTCTCATTAGCAAATTTTTCTTTTTTGGTATAAGTCTACGAATAAGTCAGCTCTTCGCAGATCTCGACTCTAGTTCCTAAAAGCTGCTGCGAACCGTTTGACTTTGTCCACCCCTGTTGAAGAAAGCAGTGTTGTTTTGCAGAAAAGAGAGTTCATTTCACGTAAGCCTCGCCAGCGTTCACCCTCGGGTGCCGCCAGCGTTTGTTTCGATGAGAAGACCAGTTCATCGCATCTCGTGGGGAATTCAGCCAAGAGGCGCACATCTGGAGTCATTATACAGCAACATCTAGCCTACTCCCTGATAGTCTTATGTCACTTATATAATGGCATTAAAATCAAATTAACGGATCTGTGAGAAACTCCTGGTAGCAGCTTTGACACTGGAAGCCGGTGGCGGTACCTCAGACAGCCAGAGGTGTTCTTAAAGACGATGGTCCACTCGGCGTCGTGTAGTCCATGGTTATCAGGAGGCTCTCTCCTCCAGCCTGAATGTGGTAGGATGACTTCGTCTGTCAGCGTCTGCAACCCATGGTTGATGACGGTCATTTTCAGTGGCTCATATGATGAGAGGTTCCACAGGGTACCTTCATAGAGAATATAAAGTTTTCATTAATTTCAGGATATTTTCTGCAATTTCTCCGTCATACTCGAGACTAGCAACCACAACAAGAAGTCAAAATGTGAGGTTAGTTTGAGTTTGTCTTTTCCCGTCATGTAAGGCTGAGTCCGATATGTCTCAGCCCTAGCTCAATTAAGTCACCGAGGGCTTTGAAAGTACAAGTACAATCTGTGCATTGTAACTCCAGTATGCTATCATCTGTGTCCTGTTGGAAACCCTCGACATGTAATTATGTTTCTATCGATAAAAACAATCTGATCCTATATCTGTTTGTTTGGTACTGAAAGATCAAACCACACCCCATACCTGTGACTAGCTCTTTGACCTCCATGCTGTTGGACTTCCTCAGCAGTCTGACTAAGGCAGGGATCCCATCGGAATTCTTGATGGCCACTTTGTTGTTGTGATCTTTACCGTAGGATATGTTGCGCAAGGCGCCACAGGCCTTACGGTGCACTTCAGGTTTGGGATGGTCCAGTAATTCCACCAATATGGGGACCCCCTTCAACTCCCGCACATCCTGCTTGATGCGGTCGTTCTCATAGCAGAGGTGTTGCAAATATGCAGCAGCGTTCGATTTGACTGGGTCCATTGGGTGGCTGAGCATGGAGATCACCTCATGCAGGTTGGGGTCTCTCCAGCGAGGGTCTCTGCGCATGCTGTCCAGGGTGACCAGACTGTTACGTTTGTGGGGCAACTGGAGAGTCTGGGCCCGGGACATGGTCTGGAAGAAAGGGTTCAGGTTCCCATCCAACTGGGGCATGATTGCATCTTCATAGCCACCTCTGAAAAACAGAGTGAAGAGTTTGTGTGTGTGTGGGTGTGGGTGTGGGTGTGTGTGTGTGAGATGCTGGTATACTGGGAGAAGGATGCTGAATATGGAGCTGCCAGGCAAGAGAAGAGGAAGACCAAAGAGGAGGTTTATGATGTGGTGAGGGAGGACATGCAGGTGTCTGGTGAGACAGAGGAAGATGTAGAGGACAGGAAGAGATGGAGATGATGATCTGCTGTGGAGACCCCTGATTGGAGCAGATGAGAGTAGTAGTAGTAGTGATAGATGAACAAAAATGCCAGCTATGTATTCCAGTATTTCATCATTTAACACCAGCGATGCTCTAATGTGGTGGGTAAAAATAATCCCCTCAGTGTAAGACATTGAGTGAATGTAGGACTCTATAACAGACTGGCTGATACACTTGGGGAACTCTGACACCTCATAATGAGTGCTTGGAGAAGAGCTCTTAGCAGGCAATATCAGATGAAACCTCCTTATTTATTGACTATGAGGCCCACTGCCATCCCTGATTGATACTTCCTGCTCCTGAGCCACTATCTGTCTCCTCGCAATCCCTCAAGGAGAATGATGGATGTGTTAATCCGGGCGATGTGCAGCTATAAACTGTATAATCATCACTAGACTGCTGATAGGATATTATTCGACATGTCGAGTGAAAGGCCTGTTTTACGTGTCATGATTAGCTCCCACGTTGTGAGGGTGGACACGTGGTTAGATGGAGCTTGGGAGAGTAAGGCTGGATGCCCCTCCTGATGCCACACGGTGGGTTTGAACCTGCTGCCATGTGAGCCACATCAGTTGTTCATGTGTTGTTTTCCTATTGTTATTATCTATTGCCCGGTTCTGCTGCTGTTTGGGTTTTTTTTCCCTCACTTTGTGTGTTGTCATTGAGGATCATGGCTGTATTTATCACTTTAATCTTTTGTTAAATTCCAACCATCCATCGTCAACCACGTGTCTGAAATCGGGTCGCAGAGCCATGCTGGGGCCTATCCCAGCGCTCATTAGGTGATATGTGGGGACACACCCTGGACGGGTCCCCGGTCAGTCTCAGGGCCTGAGCAGTTTGGGGTTCAGTGTCTTACTCAAGGGCACTTCAACGTGCCTTTTGCAAGGACTGGGGATCAAACCACCAATCTCAGGATTTCTAGACAACAGCCCTACCTCCGGAGCTAGGCCACATCAGAAAAGTTAAACTATCTCAGAATGTGCATCTGCTCCTTTGGGTCTTACCAACACCCGGTTTTGTGGTACATTAGGGTTGTGGTGGTGAGCACTGAGGGTCTCTCTGCAGAACTATGTCTCAAGCAGTCACCAACCTGCATATATCACAAATCAAGGAACTTTCCAGAGGAGAGCGTTAGCCTTTGTCAAAGGTAAGCTCTTAACCGAGAACGTATTGATGTTCCACTGACACAAATTGAAAGTCATTTTTCCCATGTGAGCGCTCAGCGGTGGAAAAACGACCTCAACAGGAAACAAACGCTCGAATCTGAATCCATAGAAAAAGGCTCCACTCTATCATTACACTGATGTCAACGAGATACGGGGAGGTCATAATGGGATGCATGTTGAGCCATGACACCACTTTAACGAGCTTATACCTGATTCTCGAAGGCTCCCGGAGGAGCTCCATGGTGGTGATGGGCATAAATGGGTGGATGCCCGCCAGTGTTGCATAGCTTGCTGGTGAGTGGTCAGTCTTCATATCCTGGATGTCTTCTCCCTGGTCCCCTAGTCCTTCACCCTCTGGGTGGTTACTGAGGCCTGTGGGACCATAGTTGTCCCTGAAAAAGGGTAAGGTGTAATGTGCCCCCTGCTGGTAGCTTCGGGCGGGCCAGTAGCCTTGCAGGGCACCCCGAGACAGACTTCCATACCCCAAATATATGTCCCCTCCAAGGCCTTTAAGTCTGTCAGGCAGGTTGGAGAGGCTGCTTTGGCCCATCGTGTTGGCCGACTGGGCCTCAGTAGACCAGGAGAGCGGGATGGCAGTGCTGCTGGTACAACTGGTAGACAGAACCGACTCAGGGAGTGGACTGTTTGTTGCTGGAGTCGGATGTTCTGGAAGGTTCTCTTGAACAACCACTGTGGATGTATGAGGTTCATCAGGTGTATCACATGTATCCGGGGTGTCAAGGTGAAGTCGAGGCGTTGAGGTCTCTCGAATCTCAGTTGGCTCAGCTTGCTGTTCCACAGCTTTTGAGTCCTTCATAGAACAACACAACACCAAATAAATGTCCGAATCTCTCTCGGTCTTTCAAATCCCAACTTTTGTTAAAAATCTCATTTCAAACTCTCTCGTCTCACTTGATGTGTACAGTCCTAAAATGAGTAATCATCCAGCAAAGACAAACCATTTGATTTTGTTGAACATGGAACAGAGTCATCTCTAGTGTGAACATTCTCATCCCTTATCCCTCCAGCTCATGTCTCCCAGCACATTCCTGGCTCTGTGCTCTACCAGTGAATACTGAGCTCCTCCTCTAGCCTGCCATTAACTAATGAGTTCCGCCTGCTGAAAATAGATTTGACATGGATTTAAAAAAAGCGAAAGTCCAGCTACTATTAGAAATTGAAGTAACTGGCAAGAAATTCAGTAGCCTTTTTTAATAAGATGACTTTGAATTTAACATTTTCATGGAGGGTTGCGGTGGAAGCAAATCAATTTTATGTAGATATTTGATGACTCGGTGTCGGGATTAATTCCAATACTAGGCCATTAAAATCTGGATCTAGCTCAAGATGGAGCCACAAATGATAGTCATGATCATGGGCTCTCTCGTACTCTTACTGGTGGTGTTTATTTTAGTCTACAGAGCCCACTCACCGACCACTCTACTGTCAATCTGCCTGGCAAATGTCCACTTATTATTGTTATCATCCATCCATCCATTGTCAACCACTTATCTGAGGTCAGCTCGTGAGGGGACTGGAGCCTATCTCAGTTCTCATTGGCCGATAGGCGGGGATACACCTTTGAAGGG
>OMLC01042965.1:0-13302 GCA_900302585.1 Regalecus glesne | reverse complement strand
TGTGTTGATAAACAGGCTGTCTTTTTTGTAATTGTTGCTGTAGATGTGAAGGTTGCGGCCTATAAGTGAGCTGTCTCTCTCCTCCAGGGGATTTGGACGTCCAAAGGGAGATCAATAGGCGGGATGTCAGACTGAATTGAGGTCACTCTTTGTCTACTCTAAGAGGTCCCACTCTCCGGTCTGCTGTCAAAAGCTAGTGAAGACTAAACGTGAAGGAGGAGATCGGAGGACATGTAGTGATGGTGGGTGGTTGGGTATGCATAGGTGGGAAGCTGTATTGACAGCTCCTGTCCTGACGGGGCGCCGTGCCCTTTTTGTCAGCCAACGTGTTCATTCTGTGTCGCCTTGGGCTCGACAGAAAGTCTGGTTTAGAGATTGACAGGACCTGCTTTTCTCAGGATCAATACCTTAATGAGATGTGCAGGGACTGCTGCTGTACAGATCCAACTAAATTTTAAAGGGCTGGAAAATCTGGGCTGTGTGTGGTGTACGTGAATGGATTGATAGTTTGTAATATTTTAGAGTCCGTGAGTAAACTTTAAGGCACGCTTGACGCAATGAGAAAGTTTGGAGCGTTTCTGTAAGGCTGCTACGACGCCGCTAGGAGGCGCCATGGAGTCTGATGTGGAAGCTATGCGTTCCCTCATATAGAAACCAAGACGCTCCCAGCGATGACGCCGCTTAATGCAGAAAGAATCAAATACCCGAGCTCAGATTAACTACAAATACATAGAAAAGCTGGTGAGAGGTGACTAGGAAGGCCGCGGGTACCAGTTAGACGAACAGTGTCTATTAATGCAGGAAAACGGTGTGTGGGGGGAAACCACAAGTTGATGAGCTGCTATGCTAGCTTTGAGTTAGCCGGTGTGATGGAGCATTTTCACGAACCATCTGGGGCTTCAAAAACAAAACAAAAATTATCCAAGGTGAGATTCATGAACCCGTTTGTAATCTGATATAAAGATAATTTACCTAATTACAATGAATTTGGAGAGCTGGAAAAGTTAAAGGTATGCATTGACAGGTAGTCAGGCAGACATTGAAATTGTCAATTGTAACTGTCCATGCTGGTTCTTGGGCACACCTAAATCAAATGGATCAATTAGAAGAGCAGCAGCAGCTTTATTTGTTTGACATTTTACATACATATAACGAAATTTGTTCTCTTCAGTTAACCCATCCTATTTTATAGGAGCAGTGAGCAGCTGCAGTACCCAGGGAGGCCATTGGCAGTGTTTATCCTGCTATGCTTACATCACAGAACACCAAGACCAGCCAAGTATGTTTTAAACTTGTATATTAACAGTAATAATTATAATCTCCATTAGTTGGGGCAGGTCTTTTTAATGAACATTCAGAATGTAAATATGCCACATCAAGCCACCAGGCTAATTGTATCTGTTGTCCCCAGCAATTATAGGGGTTCATTGTCTTTCTCACAGACACTTTGATCCAGTTTTTGAAGGAACTGAGGATCAAATCACCAGTCTTCCGATTACCAGAAAACCACCCTACCTCCTGAGCTAGCCCACCCCTATATATCGTTTCTAACTTTCAAATGACAGTGTGGTAGTGGGGTATGGTTTAGCACCAGCTGGAAGCAGGGAGCAAAGTCAATTCAATTTCATTTGTATAGCCCATTATCACAAATTACAAATGTGCCTCAGTTGGCTTTCCACTAATGCAACGTCCTGTCCTTAAACCCTCTCACGGATAAGAAACAACTCACTTAAAAACCCTTTAACAGGGAGAAAAAATAGGAAGAAACCTCAGGGAGAGCAACAGAGGAGAGATCTGTCAGACATCCAATGAATGTTGCGTATACAAAATAAAACAGAATTCACCAAATATAACACCGAGTGAGGATAACGGAATTATAAGCTATAAAGAATATGATGAACATTGAACTAGCATCTGAGTGTATGAGCTGTGTGAGGAAATGCACAGAGAGAAAGACATTGTGTTAAATAAAAGCCCATCTTCCACAAGGATCATGTCCTCGCCTCCATCTGAGCCTCCCCTGTGACCACAGTCCTGTCACAGTCAGCAAACTCACTCAAATGGTATTTTGCTTTATGCCTTAAGCATCAAGATGAGCAAATGTGAGAAGTGTTCATGATATGGATATTCTTAGATTGAACCATTGTTTTCCATATGTAAGGATGTAACTTATCAAAAAGGATGATTTTTTCACATATTCTTTTAGGAATACAACTTCAAATACATCTCTTATTTATCTGACACACACTCACAAATATGAATGTGTCATGCATATATTCTGTAATTATGAAATGTTTGTATCTTCACTGATCCTAATCTACCATAACTGCCCTTGTCCTTGATGCATATGATACATTTCAAGTAGTGTAACATTTGCAAGGGAGTTTATGAACGCTGCCATAAAACCTCATAAGTTCAAATTTCTTCTTCACTTTCATTAATATCAGCATTGTTTTCTTTTCCTCTGTAATTAGTTTCAGTGGCAACAGCAGATCAGCTCGGCCTGGAACTCCTCACAGAGAGAGGCCTCTTGACACTTGATATGGGAAGCCATGCATCTCCAAACTTTAGATTCTAATGAATTGGATCTGTCTACACTGTATGTGTGTGGCAAGACAGTGGACTGTTTCTGAAGATGTCCCAGGAGCAATGACTCCCTGTTTCCTGAATCAAAACGCCCCAATTTAACATTCCCAGATCCCTCGAAATGGAATGCTCATTTTTTTCAAACCACTATCATTTCCAGTAAAGCATCACAGGGGGAATTGGATCGGTCTCAGCGCCACTCCTCTTTGCTCAAATCTCATCAAGAGTGAGCTGGAGTTGTCCCTCTCCTGCAGAAATTGCTCTATCCAGGAGGAAAGTGTACCCTATCATTGAGGTGCTGGCCAAAAAATGGCACCGGTCCCCCTTCATACCCCCCTCCAATCTGCATCCCCGTCAAAAATCCTCTAAGAGGGCCTCTAACTCTCACGTGTAGCAACACCATCAATATTGATGTGGGAGAAAGTTTCCCAAAGCCGCCTCATCCACAGAACATTAATATTGATGGTGTTATGTGGCAGCCAACTTGCTGTTTGTGACGGGGTGCCAGTAATGACACCGAGGCCGAGGGTTATAGGCCAATAGTACGGCTGAAGACAGATGCAGCCTCTTTTGACTCTCTGCAGGATGGACGGGCCAGGCCGATCATCTTGTCCTCAACGTCATCCTTTCCAACACAAAAAGCCTGTGTTTGAGGTTACAGTGAAACTTTAAATTGTTATTCTTTTTTTGTCAATTATCGTGATTTAAATTCAGCCTCATTTATCAAGAAAGCCACTTTTTAAATTGGGGTTATTGTAGGTTACAATGAAACAGTGGCTTACAAGGAAATTGGTTCTCTACACCTAACCCATCCTGCTGTGTAGGAGCAGTGAGCAGCTGCAGCGCCCGGGGACCGACTCTGGTTCTTTTCCCTATTGCCTTGCTCAGGGGCACAGGCAAGAGTATTAGCCCTAACATGCATGTCTTTATGATGATGGGAGGAAACCAGATTACCCAGAGGGAACCCACACAGACATGGAGAGAACATGCAAACTCTACACAGGAGGGACTTTGGTTTTTGAACCAAAGACTTTCTTGCCATGATGTCACAGTGCTAACCACTGGGCCACTGTGTCACCCTTAGAGAGAAGAGTGCAAACGCACTACCTTACGACCGGAAGTTATGCAGTTAAGATGCCCACATTTGGGGAAATTCCAAGGTCAGCATAAGGAGTGTGACGGCTGAGCCTCGCCGTAGGAGGACCATCTTCTTGATCATGGTATCTCCCCAGTCAGGTAAGTCACAACACAGGCCCACTGAGATTTAAAGTCTATTTTACAGAGGGTGAGGTCATGAATCCCGTTAATATCATGTTAAGGTAGAATCTTTAATGTAAACCAAAGGCTCAACTCACCACTCAGATGTTAAATACAGGACTGGAAGCTACCATCACTCCCACACTGATGGACAAGCCTCTTCATACAAGGACTCAGACTCAGCAATAGCTAGATTTGACTTTTGCATCTGTAAGCTACAAACAATTACTTTTTCACATGTCTGGAGTTAAACATACCATTTTCTTCTGTTACCATCAGTTGAGAAAGTCACAAAAGGCTTATTTTCAATCTGCAAATCAAATTCTTCAGCTATTTATGTGAATAAGCTCCATTTTATAGTCCTATAAGCAGATCGGGTCTGTATGTGGTGCTACCCCTTACATTGACATCCGTATATTTTGACCTATGGAACTAAACCAGGAAGTTTGAGAGCATATCACACCTTACTTTCCATAATTTTGAATGTTGTGATTTTGGTTTCTACACCTGACTTAAGACGGAGCATTGCATGCTTCACTTGAAGGATAATGGTGCATGCATCCAGGCTATGGAGGTACACTTCATGCATGTGTTTCATTACAGCTAACATAAGCTCTAATGATATCATGGTTCCTTTCCCATAGCAGTGTCCTCTGCCTGTGCACAGATATGATTACGCTGGAGTTGTTATCTGGGGCAGTAAGTTAAATATTTCAGATGGTTTATTTTTAACCCCGTCTGTTTTCACTTTGGCTATGCTCTGGTCCTCTGTGGGATTGTGTGTGTGTGTGTGTGTGTGTGTGTGTGTGTGTGTGTGTGTGTGTGTGTGCACGTGCACCAAAGGTACTGGAACGAGAGTGAGCAACTGTAAATCAAGTAATTATCCATTGATGTTCACACGTAACAGAGGGCGAAACAAGCTCTGTGCGATACTTGAGACATTTTCAGCCACACGCTGTGAATAAACATGAGCCAGCACGTCAGGCCCACGGAGCACTTTCGGTGATTTAAGTAACAGTAAATTTGATCAACAATGACTTAAGTTTAATAGTGCCTGTCAAAAACTAAAGTTTGCTAAGTGTTCCGCGTGCAAGACAAACAAGAAACAGCAACAAATGACAACAACACGGAGACAAGGTTAAGAGCAGCAGCCAAAACACTGATTTAGGGGCAGCAGAGCCGAGCAGGTTGTCTAGTAATCAGAGGATTGGTGATTGGCTCCCCAGTTCTTTCAGGAAATGCGTTGATGTGTCCATGAGCAAGATACTGAACCCCTAACTCCTTTGGACAACAGATGAAAACTAGCCTGGGTGGATAGATCCGGTGTATTTACATTCTAAATTTTCATTGATGTGCTCTGTCTCTATAAAGGAGAGTATTATTATTATTATTATTATTATTATTGTTATTATTATTATTATTATTATTATTATTATCATAGGGGCCTGCCATAGCTCAGTGATAGAGTGTGCTCCGGGAACTGATGAGCCAGCGGCAGTGGGTTCGAACCCACCTCGGGAAATCAGGAAGGGGATCCAGCTTTAATCCCCCTTAAGCTCCATCTAAGTCCATATCCAACCCCATGATAAGGGGACTAATTTTGACATGTAATAATAATAATATTAATAATTATTATTATCATTATTATTCCACGTCCCTAATGCTAGCTTCTGTTGCTTGGTTCTGGTCCGCTGAGACCCTTTGCCTTCACTGCTACCTGTCTGGCAGTTCACCCGACCCCACCGGTTCTTCCTGTAGGTGGTGGGTCTACAGGATGGAGAAGTGTCCACGTTGCTTTTTCGGGCTGAGCCCGGCCGGGCTCCGTGGTAAACTCGGCCACCAGGCGCTCGCTGACGGGCCCTCCTTCTGGGCCTGGCTCCAGACGAGGGCCCCGGGCTTCCTCCGGGCAGGGTAACGTCACTTCTTTTAGATATTTCATGGGGTTTTCTTGAACCATTCTTAGTTTGGTCCCTCACCAGAGACCAATTTGCCATGGGAGACCCTAACCGGAGCACAAGGCTCCAGACAACATAGCTCTCGGGATCATAGAGACACTCAAACCTCTCCGCCACGATAAGGTGATGGTTCCTCGGAGAGGAGCATTCTTGTATGCAATGTGGAATTTATTTGAAAATACACATAGGCAATTAGAACAGGGGAGTATATCAATATAATATCAGTATTGTGATATGTGGCGAGAAATGATTGGGGAGTTTGGTCTTAAAAACTGCATTACAATAAAAGGAAAGGGTTTTCAGAACTTATTCAACTGTTTTATCCGAGTTAAACAAATGATGATATGATAATAAAAAAATAACAAACATTGGATCCAAATTGCTTTTGATAATTTCTCAACATTTTCTTGTCTGTAAATATCGTATACAAAGAACCTAAGACATTCCCAAAATATCCCATCACCATTGTCAAGTATTCACAGATATGGCCATTTCCTTTTGTAGGTATTGCTCAGTGACAGGCAATGCATTCAGTGGGTCAAAGCAACAAGTCAGCATAGCTCAGGAGGTAGGGAGGTTGTCTAATAGTTGGAAGATTGGCGGCTCAATCCCCAGTTCCTTCAGAAAGTGTGTCGATGTGTCCTTGAGCAAGACTGAACTCCCAATTGTTTCTGACAACACGTGAAGATTAGCCTTGTGGCTATATCTGGTGTATTTACATTGTAAATGTTCATTTATTTGCACTGTCCCTATAAAGGAGATTAATATGACTTATTATTATTTTCATTCAGCCAAATCTTGACATTTCATTTATGTTCTCTTGTTTTGGGTTACTAAATAACCATCCTTCAAGCGTTCCATCTTTAACTGTCTACTACTAGTCAAAAGTATGATGCAGCCTTTTCCCCTCTGTGATTGCTTAAACATACAGTATACCTGTATAGATACCAAACTTATCTATGCCTCTTTGGTCAGCTGGACCTCTTCAACATGAGCCAAATCTCACTTGTCAGTTTGAATCTAACAGGTGACTTTGTTTCCTTCTCTCTCTTCTTACAGATACCTTTAAAGAGTTTCAGCAGCGGGGAGGTGGGTGCGTGGAGTGCCCTCAAGTCTCCCCGTGTGGTGGAATTCTTTGGAGTGGTCAGAGAGGGGCCTTATGTAATCCTCCTTATGGACCACAAATATGGTAAATTAGTCTTTTAATAAGAGGTCAGTTTTACATGTCACGATTAGTCCCCACATTGTGGAGATGGGCACAGACCTAGAGAGAGCAAGGGGGATTCAGGCCATATGGTCATCCAAACACTCCATGGGGGAGATTGAATCCATGACACCTGGCTTGTTATTTCCTGACGTGTGCCTGCTGTACCACTGAGCTACCCTGGTAAATGAGTCCTTTAATTTTGACTGTGATTTAGAATTCAATGCTATCTGAACTGCTGGGTCAGTGGTTTTAAGCTGAAAGGGTCACCAATGGATTTAGAGAAGGCTTAAAGTGAAGATTCATTGTTGGGATCATCCAGCCAAAAGATGCAGGAAAATGGTTGGGTTAGTGTTTCTAGCTGCTTTGGAGGATTTCTCTTGGATCCTTACCTTGGTTTGGAATCCTTCTGATAATGGGCTATACAAATAAAATTGACTTGATAGATCCAAACATCACAGGTCTCACTGGACCCCAATGATATTTCAGGTCATACCTTTGCCCTTGTCCTCTGATATTTGAGTCAGGTTTTTCAACAGGCAAAAGGGATTGAGACAATGGATCCTGTTTATTGGCCAATATCATGTGGCCATATTCTTGACCCTTATCATCCACTTGGGTTGTTTTTATTTCAGGCTCCCTGGGTCAGTTGATAGTGGAAAGGGGCCGGCTGCCTGAGGACCTGACTCTCCATTACCACTGGCAAGTCATGGGAGCGCTAGAATACTTGGTAAAGAGAAGAGTGGTGCACCTAGATATAAAGGGTAGGTCAAATTAAGCACAATTTCACTTAAGGACTTTAAGTCTTACTAAATGTTTAATTGTTGATATCAATGTTAAGTTAAACTATGTAACATTGACTTACTCAAGTCATAATGGAAACAGTTCCAACTCTCTCATCTTCTCAGATGTGGCACACGGTGGGCTCAAACACTGTACTTTGTTCTTTTGCATTAGCACAAAGTTCTACTGCTGCTATGACTGACAGCTCTCACATCGGTCGTAAAGACACCGTTAAACTTGAAGGTGAATGATTAAAAAAATAATTACATGGATCAAAGTCTTCTTGCTGGATTTGCTCATGATGCTGAATTTTAGATAAGGAAACTACAAAGAAGAAAGTCGAGAGAACGTTGGTTTTTGGGTCAGTGCCACAGAGGACCATAGCTCTGCTCACCAGCACCTGTGTTGGGAAACCAAGCTGCCACAGAGGAGACAGCGGACTGGGAATTTCCCAGCAGTGTGACTCACCGCCACTGCTCTCATGTGGCGCCTGCGTACACCATCAGGAGAGGAAGAGAGCGCGAGAAAGAGATGGGGGGGGTGTGTGGAGGAGGAAGTAGTTTACAAGAAAAAGAAGACAGATGGCATAAGGAGGAGATGAAAGGGAAAAGATATCCAGAGATGGCTCAAGAGCACCACATGGAGACACTGTGAGGGAAGGAGCTGGATGGAGGCCCATAGTAAGTTGACCGGTACAGCGAAACCAGCAAACAATGAGGGCTTAAGTTATGAAAGCTTCAAGATGCCACCTGGCGCCACCTGGTGCCCTACAAATAGAACTGGCGGAGCCCTAAGCCCATCACCTGCTCGCTGTCTGTTAGCTGGCTCCACATTCATTCCACATTAAGTTGTGTCCAACAGCTGCTCCTCAGTGACATAATAGTTTCCTTTCTCCTTGTATTCCTCCTTGGCCCAAAGTACATTTTCTGTCTGTACAGCTGCTCTGTTGCTATATAAGTCATCGAGGAACTACGCAGTACAAGTTCCAAAACTCCATGAGGACTTTTTTCTGTTTGAGCATTGAACAGTTGATGAGTGTACCTGATTATCTCGTCTACCTGTTTCCCACAGCTGATAACGTGCTGCTGTCCGAGGATGGACGAGATACCTTCCTATGTGACTTCGGACATGCAGAAAGACTTGACAGTCAAGGACTGAGTCTCAATGTGTTTAAAGGTAAAAGTCAGAAGATGTTTGTCTGTGTGTACGTTTGTGTGTACAAAAATGAATGAAGTGTTAGACTGTAAGTATGTTTACATGGACAGCAAAACCACGGTTACTGGTAGTGATCATCCATCCATCGTAATCATGTATCCGAAATTGGGTCACAGAGTCATGCTGGAGCCTATCCCAGTACTCACCGGGTGAAAAGCGGGGAAACACCCTGGACCATTCCATCCCGGGGCTTGAGAAGTTAGGGATTCAGTGTCTTGCTCAAGCACATTTTGACATACTTTTTGAAGGGACCAGGATAAAACTACCAAGATGATCACCCTGCCTCCTGAACCATGGCCCTGATTACTGAGAGTAATCACTTCAAGGCCATACTGCGATAGAAGCATATTTCAGATGATGTGGTTTCTTCGATACGTGGATATACATTTATTTTTAGTCAATTAATAAATGTATTATAAATTTATTAAAATACAATTATTAATAGTCCATCTTCACTGCTGTGTAAGGTCTTTGTTATACACATACAACATCTTTTTCACCGCAACTGGGGATCTTTCCTTTTGCGCATTAAAAACTCAAAATAGCCCCAACTATGAAGTTAACATGCACCAGAAAATCGCAACATAGGACAAAAACTGTCATGTGTCTATTTCTTTTAGGCTTTCTCCCATTTTATCCTCACCCAGAATAGAAAACTAGAGATGTTTATGTGACTGCTTCTCAAGTCACAGTAATGCCTTTATTGGTTTTTATTTTCATTATTCTTGTGCATTTAAAAAGACCCTTTGAAGTCTGTATACAAGAGATTGTGAGATAGATCTGCTGCAGAAAAACAGATTATTTTTGGGGGGCCATGGTAGTTCTCTGGTAGAGTGTCCACAAAGTCGGCTGTTACAACTCATGATCCCATCATGAGTTGTCAGGAACGATTATCTGCTCTTGATCCTCCGAGCTCGGGTGAATGTGAGGTATATGATGTGAAGTGCTTTGAATAGTTGCTAGACCAGAAAAGTGCAATATAAAAATGAGTACATTTACTATTCTGCACTTCTGTACGGAGAAGCTAATATTAGAAGTTACAAAAATACCAAGAATACTGCATGTAGAGGGATATCCCAACCCACCCTGTCCCCATTGATTTGAACACAGAGATGAAAGGCACAGAGACCCACATGGCCCCTGAAATTGTGAAAGTGCAACCCCGTGGAGCCAAAGCAGATGTGTGGAGCAGCTGCTGTATGTTACTGCACATGCTCAATGGGTGTCAGCCCTGGACACGGTACTACACCTGTAGACTCTACCTTAAGGTATCCTTTGCAACCTCATTCACTATCTAGATTCCTCACATTTACATGTATTATTTGTGATCTCGTCACATGAGATTCACAGCAGAATTTGAGGCTTTGTATTTTTGGATGGTTACAGATTGCCAATGGTCCTCCGCCTTTGAGAGAGATCCCACCTGACTGCAGTCCTCTCACAGCTGACATTATAAAAGTAGGCCTTCAAAAGGACCCCGTCAAGAGAGCGTCTGCGTCGGACCTCAAGCAAAGAACAGCCAAAGCTCTGAGTGAGGGTGAGCGGAGTTGGACGGCACCTTTTCTTTGCACGAGTATTCACATTTATCCATTGATTTGTGGCTTTTCTAAACTGGTTTTTGAAGAACTTTGCTACTGTGTCTTTCTTCTTAACAGTGGGGGGGCTTACTAGCTCCGTCAGAGGACCCTACAGAGATCCCCTGCCTCTCATTGACAAGCATCCTCCCTCCCCCCAGCTGCAGTGCACTAGCAGAGCCAACTCTGAGGAGGAACAACAGTCAGAGTTAGGAGAAAAATCCAAGTCAGGGAAGAAGAGTAAGATCCCTGAGGAAGAAGAGAAGAAAGAGCTGGTAGTGGTGAAAGACAGAGATATTAAAAGGAATTCTGAACAGAGCTCACCAATTACTCTACAAACTTTCATCCTTGAGGGACCCAACCACAAGAATGGCAAAGTCAGCACTGCCGTTTCTGAACTTGAACTGCGCAAACTTGAACGAGGTGAGGTCTCCCTCAATGTTGTTGTGTGTGTGTGTGCGTGTATATGTATATATATATATGTATATATATATATATATATGTGTGTGTGTGGGGTACTCTGCTGGGTAAGCCATGTGACATTGGTTGAGGGTAGTATTTGGGAATCTTTCTTTCTATCCAAACCTTTTCATCCCTCTTCACTTTCCCATTCAAGGAAATCATAACTCCTATAGAATGACATTTTTAAATTTTATTTTTGCCTTTTAATGAACAGTGATAGCGAAAGGCAGACAGGACATTGAAGAGAGGGGGTATGACATGCAGCAAATGTCACCAGCTGGAATTGAACTGGGATAGTTGTGGTCATGTGATATGTACTGTGGCCATTCGGCTACAGAGGTGCCCTGTAATGTAACATTTTAAGACACATTGTGTATGTTTTATCCTTTTTCCTGATAAACAATCAGTGCCTCCCCCTCCTGATCATCTGTGTTTGTGTGCAGATTTCTACCTGAGCAGTCTATCTCAGCTACACTCAGCTGAGATGCAGGAACAACTCCTGTCTTGTCTCAGCAGTGACTGTTACTCCACCTGGGAACCGTGGGACAAAAAGGTAACCCATTATCTGTCAGATGAAAAGTAGTTAGGCTTTGTCCCAAATGTCTTAGCGAGTATGGACAATGTTGGGCAGAGATAATAATGTGTAAACATGGGTATTGGTCAACAGTCCAGTTTCAGATCATTGCCATATAAATTCAGAATCATGCTCCTACTGCAGATGTTTCCAAAGTGTAAAAAATTGTATGGTCATAAAACAGAAATAACATATTCGTACCCCTGGATTGTTTCTGAAGCTCTGGATCACACATTTGCTTGCTCCTACTTTGACGACTTGTTCACTCATTCAGTCATCTTGAGCCGAGCATAGAGGGAGGTCTTAAAATGAAGATGTTGTTAGTCTTTTCACTTTTGTATTGCAAGATTTCAGAGGCTTTTAGAAGCTTGAGTTCATCTTCCTTTTACCCTCATTTCAGGACTCAGGGCGTTGGTCCATCAGCCCAGGGGATGACCTCAGTTCCGGTGTCTTCTCTTATAACAGTCAGGCAGATGGACAGTTGTTCAGCATGGACTGGCTGGGTCACACACAGCTCCCACCACCCTGCTGTTTTGAGGGTGAGATGAACACTCCATTTGTCCCCTCTCTTGACTGTTAAACACAGTCACAAAAAAAACACACACAAACAGGATTTGTATTCCGGCCGTTTTTCCCCGCTAGTGGGGGTTGACCGGTCCATGGATTCGTCTCCTCCAAGTCATTGACTCTCCATGAATTTTGATGTGGAGCGAAGTTTTTATGACCGGATGCCCTTCCAGACGCCAACCCTTTAGTCGCCTCTTACGACACGCAGGGGATACGGTGGATGAATTCTGACCCCCATCCACAGAGGGAACACAAAATATAATCAATATAAAGCACAATTAGCAATCAACTCACTAAATTGGTAATATGAACCATTCTCTACAACAACAAAAAATAAATTGATTAAGGACACAACTGTATAATACCGCAACACACTGGTTCAGAAAGACTTATCAAAATAAACACACACACACACACACACAGCTGCAACTGATAGCATATCACCAAATATCCATCAAGCAAGTGACTGCTTACCTCAACTATGATGCTGTCTGTAGTTATGAATATGAATATGCTAAGAATATGAGTGAGAACAGTACCGTCTGCTGCTGCTGCTTCATAGAACGAGTCACGCTTCTATTCGGATCCCTACGTTCTTTCGCTGATATCTCCCTGGCCTCAGCCATTCTTCCAGCTATGTACTTTTTCAGCTTGGCCACGGATCTTTTCAATTGGATCTCCATTCGCGCTAGCATGAGACGAGGACAGTGAGTACGACGATAAGTGAGCCTCTCCACAGGATAGACAGGTTCCTGGAAGGGCATGGTGGCTGTGGGCCGTGGGGTTGGATGATGGAGGTGATGGAGGAAGTGGGATGGACCTCCAAATGGCGAGTGCAAAGTCGTCTGCTCTGAGGCCTTGAGTAATCCTCAGCGAGGGAACTCGGGCTCCAAAAGTCAGACGCTATCCTCACTGGTTCTATCTGTTTCAGTTACACCATTTTATATGGCGTTAAATAAAGTAAAATAATGCGAACATTCATATAGCGTGTTCTGTTGGAGTTAGCGTGTTCTGTTGGAGTTAGCGTGTTCTGTTGGAGTTAGCGTGTTCTGCTGAAGTTAGCGTGTTCTATTGGAGTTAGGGTGCTCTGTTTGGATTAGCGTGTTCTGTTGGAGTTAGCGTGTT
>OMLC01042963.1:0-13136 GCA_900302585.1 Regalecus glesne | reverse complement strand
ATTAACATGGTTCAGCTGACTGTCCCTCACTGTCCCCCATCTTCTGGCAGACAGCCTATAGGCTGCTGCTAACCTACAGCTGTCTAGCTCCTCCCCTAGTAGGACTGGTAGTTTCTCCTCATCCAGTCATTGAAGGAAACCTTTTCTTTGTTGTTCCAATAGTTGAAACCTGTTTCTCTCAGGTGTGTGTGTTGTTCACATGTGGTGAGGAAGTGTAGCTCTGTCTCAGGCTCACTGAGGGGCCAGTGGGAGCACAGCCTTTGTTCTGCAGGCAGACAGGTTTGCCTGTGTCTCCCCTTCTCTATAGCAAGGCTGTGCTCACTCAGTGTGGACTTTGTCAGGGTTCTTCTTAGTTGGTGATCAGTCACCATGCTCTCATCATCTGCTATGGTGTCCTGTGGATTTAGAGTCAGACAGCATTGCATTGTGCTGTGTCTTGATGCATGCTCAATAATCTGTGCACCACGGTCACACAGTTTGTTTCTCTAAAACCACACAGCACACCAAAGGACACACACAGAGAGATATCTCTATCATACAACAAGTTCCCCTCTTCAAGGCCACTGACCAGACGGAACTCATTCAGCCTAAACCAGTCTCCGCCGGTCCAGCAACCTTCTAACAGACACCTTTTATCTATTCACACTCACAAGGTTATATCCAACAGCACATGAGAGCCTTTCTTGGGGGGGGGGGGTAAGCCACTCCAAGTTTGTTAAAAGCCCACCATAAGGGAAAAAAGTGTGTGTGTTTTTAAGTAAATATTTGCAGCCATGAATTAAAGAAGCTCTTTAAAGAAGTGATGAAAAAAAAATTCATTGTAGCATCTCACTTGGGGCTAATATCCCTCTCCCCCCACCCATCTTTAAAACCTAGTGACGTCCCCGGTCAGACCTGCAGAGTGCTCAGCAGCTCTTTCTGCAGAAGCACAACAAACCTCAGACCAAAAAGGAACCACATACAAGACCTAATTCCCTTTCAGATTTCCATCACAAATCCAGGTAAGGGAATCACAAAAAGGTGAATCAGTTCAAATGGATCAGGAGTTTGTTCAGAGACTCGTCATCACTCATACAGGAGACATCTTCAGCCTGAGCTGCCTGCAGCATCCCCACCCTTAGAAACAATATAATTGTATGACAACTAAAACAAAGGCTTGGTTCATATGCATGTTGACCATTGCCTGTAAATTCAGTGGCGATGAGCATTATCCACAGAGCACTGGGGGATAGTTGGAATCACAGTATTGTAAGATGATGACTCTTAGCCCCATCCTCTGTTCAGGGATGGTGGTTCCCTCTTCACATAGATGGTGTTCCTCCCTATCAAGGATGTGAAAATCCTCAGACGTCATTTTGATAAGTGATAAAACATCTCTCTCAATGAACTTTGTGTTCATATGAACTGATTCTACTTTCTGTTATTTCCATCAATCAATCAATCAATCAATCAATTTATTTACCTGTATTATTAGGCATGTTAAGCCATTTTTATGCATCACCATTAGTCTCTTTTGTTTACATATAATACACCACAAAAGCCAGATAGGCTTGTTCTTAATAGATGATATTATAATCCGACATTTCTCTCACTGTTGACATTAAAGAGAAATCTAAATATTTTGTGCTCTTCATTGTCACACATGTTTTTAGTGAGTTAAAGAAAAGAGCAGTGAAAATGTGAAAAAATACGTATTAATATGAATATTTTGCTAAAGTGCCAGAGTCTAAATTTGGCCATATTTTACTAGAATCCTGACCAGCGGAGTTAAAGTTCTTGCCTGTCTGCGTTTTCTTGACAGGAAGCACCTATTTGTAGGGGCATCAACCCCAGCGGAACAAAGGGCTCTACCACTGTAGTTTTCTCCGGAAACAAATAATGACGTACCAACACACCGGAAAATGCACGAATCGAGGGACGACCTGCGTTTATTTACTTCTGCACTTCCCTGAACTGTCCAGTTTATTCGCTCCACTGTAAGTCTCTTTTCATGCCGTGTTTGTCACGAAAAACTAAGGCTAACTTGATGTAATTGACAATTGCTTATTTGAAATAGCTGGCAGAGAATTAAATTTAGGTTTTCTAAAAATGTTATCCCCCTTTTCCCACCCGAATTTCCCATGTGAGGCTTAGCAAATTATGCCCCACTAACTATGGACCTCTGGCCGTGGTAGGAAACGGCGCATTTGGAATGAATTATATTCAGTTTGACCAATACGATGTTGTGTTAGTTTTGTCAGCTAGAGGGAGGTTAGAGAGAGAGCTTTGCCACGCTAAAGCCCCTTTTGCATTTAGCAAGCGAGTTTACCGTAGCACAAAAGAGAAGCCTATTGTTGACTCAACATTCCTTTTTTCGAGACACTTTTTAAATACCAGTGCGTGTGTTTTTCCCCTTTATTTCAGATGTAGCTGTCATAACGACCCAGTAACGCCACCATGCTGCTTGTCAGCTTGACCTGCCAACTAACAGTGAATGTTCTGAGGAGGACGTATCGCCAGACCTGCTGCTCCCCCATCTTATCCCTTTCTGCCTTTTTCCTCCAAAATGAAAAAAGGACCAGGGATTGTCTTTCTCACAGTTCTAGAGGCTTGATGAGTGTTTATCAAAATGACAGGTCTCGACAATCTGTCAAACTCCAGAGGCAAAAAGCAGGAAGAAGACTGCTCAGCTTGTCCGCTGCAACTGTGGTAAATTCAGCACCAGAAGCTGTTCAGCCGTACCTCAGACTGATGAGGCTGGATAAACCCATTGGTTTGTAACTTTATGTATATGTATCTCTTCTATTATTTTTGCCATAGTGTTTCATTCCTGCTTTTTGGTTCACAAGTATTTTAGTTCCACCCAAATCTGCAATACTTAATGTTGACTTTGACCTACTTTGTTCTTGACTTTGAATGATGCTCTTCATATACTGTTTTCCACACTGGAAGAGTTGGTAGGATTAAGTTTAACCGTAAACATTATGAAAAGATGCCTTGGGAACAGTATTATATCACACAGCTGGACATGAGTGTTGTGGTAAAAAGGGCACACTTTTATATTTTTCTCTATAATTATCTGTCTATTGTCAACCGTTTATCCAAAGTCATGTAGCAGAGTCATGCTAGAGCCTATTCTAGTGCTCATTGGCCAAAAGGTGGGGAAATTCCTTCGATAGGTTGCCTTCAATCTCAGGGCCTATAATCATCTGTGAAAGTTAATCAAGCACATGCTAAAACTTGAATCAGTTCATCTGGATACATAATTAATTGAAAAGAATCATTTCATCATTCATACATTTGATATATTCAGTCTAAGCTTACTGCAGACATTCCCACTCTTATAAACAATAAAGTTGTATAATGACTGAAGCAAACGATGGTTTCATATAATAATTGGCCGTTTACTGAAATTTCCGTGGTAATGTGTACTATTCACACAAGATTGAGGAATAATTCCAATCACAGCATTTTAAGATGGCAACAGATGCACCCCCCACTTGATTCAGAGATGGTTGTTCCCTCTTTACATAGATGACCTCTTTGACTCAGCATTCAAACCAGCGTTCCACCCTACCAAGGATATGCACATCCACCTTGAAAGAATGGACGCTTGGCCGATAGATGGGTGTAGACTGGAGTCCTAAGCCTAATGCATTATGATTTCTGTGTTGTGCCATCCTTTTGGCCTGTGTCTGGTTTCCCTGATGTACAAGTCATGGAAATCCTTCTGGCACTTAACAGCATACACTATATTGTTCTGTTTGTGATGGGGGACAATTGTTTGTTATATTGCTATTTGTGCCAGGGGACCATTGTTTGTTCCACAGGAGCAACAACAGTTTAGACTAAAGATGTCAACTGTACAAGTAATGAAACGTTTCTTTCAACCAAAACTATGTCCAGATGAACTGATACATTTTTTGTGATTTCTTTGCCTGGATTATTACATTACATTACATTACAGGCATTCGCCAAAGGCTCTTATCCAGAGTGATGTACAACAAGTGCATAGGGATTATTGAGCATGTATAAAGACTTTAATTGAGTACATGCTTACAGTCTTTCTATCCATTACAAATTCACATTTGGGGTTGACCCACACACAGTCACATTAAAACAATATCAAAGGTGCTCATGTTTTGGTCATTGAACAACTCCGTAAGAGCAAGTGTGGGTATATTGGCTTACTCAAGTGAATCAAGACACCAAGTATTCTGTTTCATAGGTTGAATGACATCTTTCCTTCAAAATGTCCTTGCGTGCCACTACTTGTAGGCCTCACTCAGGCTTATTCTTCTTTTAATTGAGTTGAACTTTGGTCTGTATATTTGGTGCAGGGACATGGCTGTTGTACCTACCATGTACCTGGAGCATCGGTTTGGCTGCAGATCCCGGATGCCTCCCAGATCTGGGCATGCTTACTCTGTTTGGAACGGGGGCTCTGCTGATGAGAGGAGCAGGCTGCACCATCAATGACATGTGGGACAAAGATTTTGACAAGAAGGTATAGGAAGCCAGTCACTCTTTTACCCACCAGTCCAACTTTGTTCCAGGGTTGTTTTTTTCCGCTAATCAGTGAGATTGGCCAATAGCACAGAGTTTCCCTCATTTGTGTTTTTGTTAGAGTCCCAACTCTTGTCTTAATCAGCCTTGCTGAATGTAAAGCCAAGACTTTGAAGACAGGACCACTGCTTGACTCAGCTTCTCAACAGGCCAATAGAACATGAAAGTCATATACCAAGTCCAATTTGATCTAATTATTCAAACCATGTATTTCAAAGTGAATATGAAAGTACAAGTTAATAGTTATTATAAAGGATGTCAAGTATTATCAACAATGGTCTATCACATTGCTTAGCTACGTCCTTGTTCAACTTGCAGGATGAGCATCTTATGCTAGATAGTAGTAACCATTGTCCATCTGGTCAGTGTAATTGAGAAATAATCATTGATAATGTGAATCAGTGTACAGTCTACCTGAGACACTTGGGCATTTTGTCATTATATCACTAAATACAAATTTGGCTCATCAATACAACAGATGTCCCTCAGTTATAAAGCTGTATACAGTGGTAGTGGACACATTGGCACATTTCCAAAATTAAGCTGGTGAGTAAAATGATATCATAATGTTGGCAAAGACTATGAAAATATGGCCCACATGGAAAAAGGGAATTTTCTTTTAAATGTTTTGTTCTTAAGAAAACCTTCACAATACTGTTCATATATGGACAATTCTTATAAATTCTTATATTGACAATAGCTATTTTGAGGATCATGATGTTATTTGGCTTTGGTCGGAACTTAGCTGTATCACTGTCCCTCCTGTAATTACTCTGATGAAATAACTAGATCAGTGATTTTGATTTAAACAAATGATAGAGGAGCAATACATCATGTTATTACTGGTGTATTAGTCACATTGAAACCAATTTAGTTTGTGTTTTCTGAATGAGTAGCTGACTGAAATGGTGAATGAGTTTCTGAGATGATGTTCTCCATGTAGGTGTCCAGGACAGCAAGTAGACCCATAGCCTCAGGGGAGATCTCTCAGATGCAAGCTCTCATCTTTCTGGGAGGACAACTCTCCTTGGCATTAGGGGTTCTGCTGTGCCTCAACTATTACAGGTATTACCCACTGAACAGTAACATCTTAATTAGTATATGTATTTATGCATGCTGAATAATCAAGGTAAATAAATCACGTGCTTACTGCTCTCAAAAAATTTGATTGGTTAAATGCGGAGACCAAATTCCATCAGCCTCGGTTGTGTGGTAAATAAAATAATTCAATTCAATGTTTTTACTTCATGTTTTTCACAGCATAGCTCTTGGTGCCACATCTCTATCTCTGGTCATTACCTACCCACTGATGAAGAGGATCACCTACTGGCCCCAGCTTGTGTTGGGTAAATCTTTAGATCACATCACATTGTTTTGTGTTGCACAGATAAATCCTCCCACCCTGAACAGAACCATTCACTCAGATGTTCCTAACCTTTCAGGCCTCACATTCAACTGGGGAGCGCTGCTGGGCTGGTCTGCTGTCATGGGGTCCTGTGATTGGTCTGTATGCCTCCCACTGTATTTTTCAGGAGTCATGTGGACGCTCATTTATGACACTATCTATGCACATCAGGTGAGTGGATGGACAAGATGCCTTCTACAATAATTCTTTTTCTTCCAGTTTCTGCTCCAGTGGTTTTAAACAGGAGTGTTGTTGGATCATGTTGGTACTGAACCCCTAACTGCTCACTTGATGTACGTCGCTCGGGGTAAAAGCGTCTGCTAAATGCCTGTAATGTAATGTAATATTTTGAATGTGGTGATCTGAGGATATGAAGCTTTGCTCTTTTAGTCACGCTTTCTGAAAGTGGTGACCTAGATAAGTGGGGTAATTTAGTTATATGGACAATAACGAAATCAAACCAAATGTGAAGAAATCTGTTGTACATCTTCCACATGCAAAGTGGATACTTGATCTCATTTCATTTTCAGTCAAATATCACGAGATGAGGAATGACAAAAGGTTTGTAAGGGGTGGCATAGCGCAGTGGGTTGAGTGGTTGTCTGGTGATCAGAAGGTTACAGGTTCGATCCTCAGTCCTCCAGGAAGCATGTGGAGGTGTCCTTGAGGAAGACACTGAACCCCTAATGGCTCCCTGAGCACCACATAGTGGCGTCAAATGCAGAGAATTGCAAATGTCTCCTTGTGGGACTGATAGGGGAACTATCTATGTATTTATTTTTATTTAGATATGTGTCATGATCAGTACCCAGATTGTGGGATGGACACGGACTTAGATGGAGTTTGGCCGGACGCCCTTACCGACACCCCATGTTGGATTCAAACCTGCTGCCTCTGGTTTTGTCAGTTCCTGAGGCGTACATGTGCTCTACCCACTGAGCTACTGGGGGACTAATCATGACACATAAAATAGACCCCTAATTAGATACATATATAAAAAACCATACAATCCCATTACTTATAGAGTTTACATAAATTTCCTGTGTTGTACTTGTTTTTATAGTAGTTTGTACACAGATTCTTGTAATCATCCAAAATGAATTTATTCCTTGATACATGGACAGCTTTAAAATCCTCAGTTGTATTATTTAGATGTAATATGCACTCAGGTCTCTCTGCTTTGTATTATGTCCCCGTATTTCTTTCTTTGTGAGCCTCACATCGTGTCACCATCCTACAGGTATCTGTACTTTTGTGTGACTCTTGATAGCCTCCTGAACTCTCCTCTCTTTGTTGGCCATCAGGACAAGGAGGATGATGTCAAGATAGGGGTCAAGTCTACAGCTCTGAGGTTTGGGGAGCAAACCAAGCCGTGGCTTAATAGGTTCATGGTGGCTATGATGTCGGGGCTTGTTGTTGCTGGGGTCAACGCTGAACAGACACTGCCATATTATGCTGTACTGTCAATCATGACCATTCACTTAACACATCAGGTAAGTGGGAGGGGCTGGTGTAAGCTTTAGTCTGCCTATGAGTACTGCTGAATGGTTTTATATTCTACACATACATGAAGGTGACCCTTACCCCAAAAATTGCTCATCTAGCTTTGGGCCCCAAAGCTAGATGAGCATGAGCATTGCAAGACTGTATGTAGAGGTGGTGTCAAGATAAAAGATGGCATTTGAATGGCATCCTGATATCTGTCCAGTTTCAGAACCAAATATCCCAGAGTATTTCCATGGTGATGTGATGTTTCCCTCTTTGTGCTTGTAGATTTACACACTGGACATCAACAGACCAGAGGACTGCTGGAGGAAATTTGTGTCCAACAGAAACCTTGGACTACTGTTGTTTCTGGGCATCGTCACTGGGAATTTGTGGAAACAGAGGAGAGAGACTTTACTTCAAAATGAGGAACTCTAAGCGTCCAGCTAAGCCAGAGTGAATCTTTTGGAGAATAAAGGTTATATTTATTTCATTTTCCTCACATCCTACAGTGGTAGGATGTGATGCCCTTCTGGGCTTTTATCCTAAATAAAGCTGATTCACAGCCATCTGCTGTGAGCCTTCATAACAAAGCTAGAGTAATTTAAACCTGGACAAGTTCTTTATGGGTGAACTTCAAAAGTTATTAATTTCAAATGTATGAATAGAAAATGACATCACTTTACTCTTCCTAATTGATAAGTTTCATACAGATGACAGTAATGTGTCAGAATCGGCATTACTAGCTGAGTTAGTTGGCACAAACAGATGATTAGACTTTGTGCACCGTGTGCATAGATCACCTAACGTACATATCTAAAGCTTCACACACAAAGTTCAACGTGAAAATAAACAGAGTGTACACCTGGGGGCGCCATAGCTCAGCGAGTAGAGCGGTCTGACAATCAGAAGGTTGCAGTTTTGATCCCCGGTCCTGCTGAAAGCATGTCGAGGTGTCCTTGAACAAGACGCTGAACCCCTAACTGCTCCCGGAGCGCCACATGGTGGCAGCTCACTGCTCCTATACAATAGGATGGGTTAAAATACAGAGAAGTCCACATTTCCCCTTGTGGGACTGATAAGGGAATCATTATTTATTTATTTAATTTAGGAAAATACAGGTCAGTGGTTTTACCAACAGAACCATGAGAGATTAATTAAGATTTACAAGTAATTGTCCTCAGCTTTAAAGAGGCTTTGGTTCTAAGCAACGTTTTTTTTATTATTACTGTTCTCCATTATCCCGTTTTATTCACATTGTTTAACAATGTAACAAAGACGGACCAAGTACTCTGCTTTTACTCTCAATAAGGAGTTAGAGCAACAGATGTACTATTTGTTTTCCTCAAGTCCTTTTTAGTTACGAAGACATTTCAATCCAAGAGGATCATACCTATGACTCCTACTCATGTGGGCTGAAGGGTGGCCAAGTTATGCTGTGCTGTGAGATTTGAATACACGATGAATGCAACCAGAATCATCTTTTGTCCCTCTACAAACAATAAGATATCTCATCCTTGACCAGTAATACTGCATGACACTCCCCAATTCATTGTTGAGAAGCTTAACAAGATGAACTGTAGAACGGTATTAAAGATGAGACCTAAGCATGTGAGACACAAGGCTCATGGATGCAGCAGTCTGCATCCACAAGCTGCTGCCCGGATGAAAAACCCAAAAGTCATCCGCACTGGATGTGTTTTGAGCTTTTGGAAAACCTGAGCAGCCACACAGCCATTGTGGCATCCCGCCGGCGGGCACACACCGAGACTCGGCTGGACATTTCCCTGGTCCAGAGATCCCCATCGGATAGCCTTTACTAGTGGGGGCGTCTGTCGGGGACTTGGCCCAGAATCCAAACCCAGCTCGTCACTGAGGCACTCACTGATCTGCCAGTGTGAGTATTGGAGCCTGACGCTCAGCAGCCTGAAGATGACAACGCCTAACGGGATGGGGCCAGGGCTGACACCAATCCCCTCGACTGGTGATGCCTATCAGCCATAGGAGGAGAGCACCACCGAGGAGGGAGGTCAAGTTTAGGGCGTAGCTGCTGGGGGGGGTTGGGCCCAGCCTCCACTTCAGGTGGCGATGGGCCTCTCCTCCTGTATCCATGGAGAACGAGGTCATCCGCTGGGTGAGCAGCATCAGCAGGGGCGCTGCTGTGAAGGGGGCGAGGTTGTGTTATATTGAGTCTGGTGTCGTCCATGTTGAAATGCTCAGAAGCATTCACACTAGTAGATGGAGGACATCCTGTGCTCTCTGAACAAAACACATCAAACATCCTCAAACTCACATCAACGTCTCGACCCGGCTTCACCGACGGACTCTCCCACGGATGTGACCGGACTTCTTGGTCTCAGAAATAATTTGATGAATTTCAGAAGCCAGGGTTTCAAATGTAGCTGCCTCGTTCTGGACGACAAACACTACCAATAGACTCCTCCTCCTCCACTGAGCCCCACGGAACCTGCGAGAGGACATGTGGGAGGAAAAACAGATGGATGAGAAAACAACTGTTGCTTTCTTCTGAGAAACTTAGGTGTCCTGCAAAACGTCAGTTTGAGGAACTTAAGTCATGCTTCACCCGTGTCATCTAGGAAGCAGCAAACCAAGGGTATGCAGAGACTCACGGAGCTTCACTTGGACCTGAACTGAAGGCCAAGCACCCAAGAGAGGACGTGTTGCGGTCGACACACACCCCGGTCAGGGCAGAGACATGGAGGATGGGAGCAGCAACAAGCTTCTTGTATGCATGGTCAGAGGGGTTGAAAGAGCTGTGGTGGAGCTGACAGTATTGAGTCACACTGGCTCCATATGGGCGGTGAAATAAAACACACCTGGGTTGCGGGTTGCAGGTGGTTATGAATGCTTTACAGATGTTTTGACACCATCTTCAATCCGTCAGAATGCATCGAAGCTTCATGTGTCCACATGGTCCTGAACTGGAGCTTTGACGGTGACTTGGTGCTGGGACTCATCAGGGAGCAGGTCAAACTGCAGTGGGTCCTCATTCCAACGTCGTCCGTCTCTGGCACACCACACCACACAGGACTGCAGTTGATCTCTGATGCTGTTCTGCATCATGTAGGAATCACTGTCAGCGGATCTCCGTTCACAGTCCTACGCACCGGCTCCCTGAGTAGAGGTGCCCCCCGTTTGGCCAGGAAGTAAAACATCAGGGCATCAGAGGAAGAGAGAACCACTGATACCTCAAAAGTGGACGTTGCTCCCTCCAGCAGGTCATCCAGCCTTCGGCCAATAAGGCAGGTGAGCGGGCATCGAGGTGGTGAGCAGATCTCTCTGTTCAGCAGGTGAGATGTTTGTTCTTCCTGAGCTAACGTTCCACCTGTAGCGGGCATGGAAACCATGGATCCTGCTGATGGGTGAGGGAGCAGACTGTGACTGAACATGTCTGAGCTGTCTTCCAGTCTAGCAGGAGAGGGAAAGTGGGTTTAGGCTAGGAACACAATGATTTTTAAAATATTTATATCATATTTCTATTCAGGGGTTCACTGTCTTACTCAAGGGTATTTCAATATTGTCAGACTTTTCAAGTATAAAGTCGCGACTTGAATTACTGGATTATTTTTCTCCTTATTTGCGGGGCACTCTCCCCTCCGTTGGTGGCAGAGGGCCTTCACAGCTCTGGATGTAGGGCAGTTGTCCATTCATCAGATTGGTGGTTCGATCCCCGGTTCCTTCAGAAAGCACGTCGAGGTGTCCTTGAGCTTGACAGTGGACTCTTAACTGCTTGAGACAACAGGTGAAAATTAGCCTGGTGGCAAAATCCGATGTATTGACATTAGAGTCTTAAGTATTGCTTGATATGCACTGTCCCTATAAGGGGATTTATTCATGTTATTGATCTACAGTCAGTCGCAGGCTTGCTGGGTATGGGGGTGTGGAGTCCCTGCCATTGGTGCCTCGGGGGTGAGTTTGGACTCCGTCCGTATCCGGTAATCCCCTTTGGCCTGTTCTGAGTGCATAGCGTGTTTGTTTGTGTTCCTCTGGCAGGTCAGAGGTGAAGGCTGTGGTCTGAGAGCTGCACAGACAGCATCACTGAGGCATGGCTTTTGGCTGGCCAGGGTTCTTATTGGTGCAGTAGGGACCACTTCCTCCATGCAGTTCTTGATGGCTGATGCTTAAAACAACAGTAGGTAACTTTTTGTTTCAACTTGTCATCATGACGTAAATGTTGATCGCAGTGCAATAACTATAGATAGCCGTTGAGGGTTCAGTGTCTTCCTCAAGGACACTTCAACATACTGAAGTGAGTTCAGGGGGAGGGGGGCAGCTGGGATCGAACCCGGATGTTTGCACCAAAGGCTAAACTAAAGAGTCCGACCCGTTAGCCGAGGACAAGCGAGCTTATATAAATATTACAATGCCCCCTTCCTTCGGGAAGCATGTTTCCGTGCTTCAGCCGAGTAACCCAGAGGTTCCAGGCCTAAGCTGATGTTACCAGCTCCCCCAGGCTTCAGGGGAGCGCTTTCAATTTTCCAACAGTCCCCCATTCCATTTCTGACACCGGTGCAGTGAATTCAGGGTGGGGGGACACAGCCGGCAACCAAACCTGAGATGTTAGCACCAAAGGCAAGCACGCTAACCAGTCAACTAAAAAAAGTCAGGCTCGTTAGCCAAAGGCTAGCGGGCTTGTATGAACATCACAATACTTTCCGAAGGAGCCACGGATTGAACCAACAACCTTCCAATTACTCGACAGCCCGCTCTACCCCCTGAGCCATGCTGCCCCCAAGGCATGGTACAGGTGACATAGGGAGAGGATGGCGCTTCTGCTTTCACCAGAGGTTACCAGGGGTTATTCCCATGAGCAGAGATGATGGACTGTGGAATGACCCAAGTGACAATGGAAACTCTGCCTGGCAAGAGAACAAGAGCCTCGTTGATGGAGTAGCCCAAGAGGCGGAGTGATAGAACAAGAGTGAACCTCGGAAAGGTTTCCACCTAATGGATTGAGGACCAGTGTTGTATTGGACCCCATTGAGATCCTGAGTGTTCAGACTACAGCAGTTGGCATTGTTCCTACCGGATCAGTAGGTACCACAGCCTATCTACTGGATGTTGGACAGTGGCTTCATAATAGCGTCGAGACCAGGGGTTCTGGTTCTGACCGGGCTTCTTAGAGTTGATTCCTGTTTAGGACACGGAAAGTGGTTGGTTGTCTTGTGACGCCAGTGAACCGACATGGATGGTGTCTGGGGGTGGGGTCAAGGCCGGATGTACTTCCGGCCGCCCTCCGGTGGGTTTGAATCCATTGCCTGTGATTCGCCAGTTCCCAAAGCGCGCTCTACCCCTGAGCTACCGCGGGTCTTGGTGCCAGAAGTGCCAACGGTAAAAAACATGGACGGGTTGGAAGGACCGCCGAAACGTCAACTACCGCCACTCTCTCTAGGTGGGGTTGAATTCAGGCTTAGCATCGAGAGGAGGGTTGAGCTACGGCAGCCAATACTCCAACTACCATGGCTACACCCTGCGACACACGGCAGGACAGACCAGAGGTAGCTCTGTCTGGCTCACAGGTACCACTGGTTGCTGACAGGTCTTAGTTTGCCTCTTTGCTGGCCGCTGCTTCGGTTTCAGACCTTTTGGACCTTTGGTTTTTGAGACGGGGAGGGGTCTTCAAGTACCCTCACGCCCCACCCCCACCCTTTAACCGGTGAGAAACAACAAAGAGCCCGAC
>OMLC01042962.1:0-16867 GCA_900302585.1 Regalecus glesne | reverse complement strand
TAATAGTGATGATAATAGTAATAATAATAATAATAATTTTCTTTGTTTCCCTTATTTTCCCCTCCTCTGTATCTTTGATTCACCACACGTGGGCCCTCCTTCCCACCCTTTCTGTCCTCAGTGTGGAGAAGTGTCGGTACATGGACTCCAAGATGAAGCCACTGTGGATTGTTTACAACAACAAGCTGCTGGGGGGAGACACGCTGGGTATCATCTTCAAGAACGGAGACGGTAAGAGGGTGGAGCTCAGGAAGGATGGTATAGGGGAGGAGAGGGGAGAGATGTGAAGTCATTTGAGGGGGTTTTTTGTCTCACATTGTTACATTTTCAAAATTGGGCCTTGCAGACAGGTTGGCCAACTGGTATTGTCATTGCACTTTGGTTCATCAGTGTTAAACGTGCATCACATGTGCATTGCAGTGTTGTTTTTTTTCTCTTCTCTCTCCTCTCCTCTCTCTCATACGCTTCCTTTCTCCTCCTAGATTTAAGACAGGACATGTTAACACTCCAGATCCTCAGATTAATGGATATGCTATGGAAGGAGGCTAATCTTGACCTCAGGTATGCATTTGTGTACGTCTGTGCGCATAACACAGTCTAGGTCAGCCGTGTTTGTTCCTGCTCTCGGTAGGGGAGGGGAAGTTCTACAGTGGGGTGTAGGGGGACCCTAAATTACCCCCTGCCTCTCTTAACCTCCAACCCTGTACCTCCCTAAACATCAATACCCCATACACGCATTGTCTGCTTTGCTTCCTAATCGGATCCACACTTCATCTCTCTCGGTCTTCTGCACTCTTACTTTCTCTTTCTGCCCCTCTCTGACATGCACTGACACATCTGGAGCTTGGCTGAGGAGGTTGTTTTGACAGTTGAGCCCCAGGACCGGCTTTGGGCTTGGGTTTGGGGATCAAACACATTGATGAGGATGAACCAGTGGGGGGAAAGTGACAATGTTGAAAAACACTTATGATGTGCACATTGTTTACATGAGGTGTTTATCTGGGATCTATCCAACGGATGAAGAATTTCAGGCATTTGGTTACCACCAGATGTTAAGGCTATTTTTTCTGCCTTCGTCCATTTGAAAATATCTGTTAGTCAGATTTATGTCTTAATCTGAGTCTCGGCTGTCTTAGATTGGCTAGGTTTAGGGAAACGAGCCCTCGGTGTAAATGAATGAGAGGCTAGTGCCCTCTAGTGGAGATGAGGTGGAAAAGTACAGGAAAAGTTCACCAATTTTCAACCCCATCTCTTTCCATCTGGGACAGGGGTACGAAGCACCTACAGCTGTCTCTGATCACTTGAGAATCTCTGGGCTTGCAGGGAAACTGAGCTTTCTTTCTGGCTGCCAGGTTATGTATCATGACATCATGTGGTGGCCAGAGTAACTACAGCCTAGCAAGGGTTCTAATCCTCTGATCTGTTCTGAACAAGCTGTTCAGAAAGCACATCCTCATTCTCTCAGCTAAGCTGTCTGTCAGATGGTGGAAATGATGTTCCGTCTGGCGGTCTGTGCTTGAGGACTGGTTTGTGCTCCTTTGGACTTGTCATGAGTGTTGCTCTAGTATCTGCCTCACACACACACACACACACACACACACCCTGGGACACTTTTCGGATTATGTCTCAGTTCTTTTTTCCTCCTTCGTGTTTTCTTTTATGTCTTCTTTATTCCTGTAGATATTTTTCTAGATTGATATCGATAAGATATCGGTTTCTTTGTCCAACACGTCATGTATGCACGTATAATGATGATTGATTTCATTTGTTCCCATCTTCTTGCATACAGAAAGAGCCCCCCCCCCTATATCATTACATATGCTTTAATGTGAATTACATGTAGATATCTCAACAGTTTCAGGTGCTAGGATAATATCAGGATATTTTATTAGGCTTTGATAAGTATTCAGTTAATGGAGATACTCGGTATTAATCAGCCCTTCTCTTCTCTGTACCTTCTGTCACAGAATTGTGCCTTATGGTTGTCTTGCGACCGGTGACCGTGCAGGACTGATCGAAGTTGTGTCTTCTGCCGACACCATCGCGAACATTCAGCTAACCAGCAGCAATGTCGCCGCTGCAGCTGCCTTCAACAAAGATGCTCTGCTTAACTGGCTTAAAGAGAAGAACTCTGGGTGAGACGTCATTTGGCTTATTTGCCATGGGATCGTCTTCGTGGGGGCTTAATAGAAATCTATCTTTTGTTCTATATCTAGTCAGCACTTTAAATAACTCGTTGTTCAAAATAACTTACAATAGCACTGTTGTTGTGGGCAATTATAGAATCACGTCTTGGTCATAAGGCTGTGATAAAAAAATCTGACAATTTGATCATTTTAACTATTGTTGCCTCCACAGTGGTAATGTAAAATCAGTGAAAGCTAACTTGTGTGTCGATTGTGATTCTAGAGATGCTCTGGATCGAGCCATCGAGCAGTTCACCCTGTCTTGTGCAGGCTACTGTGTAGCCACCTACGTCCTTGGCATAGGAGACCGCCACAGTGACAACATCATGGTCCGCAGCACTGGACAGGTTAGGTCACATGTGCAGTTTACACACACACACACACACACACACACACATATGGAATTTGGTTCTCCTATTTCCACTGTGCTCACTGATTGGCCTTTTGTCATGTTAATCAGCTCTTCCACATAGACTTTGGCCACATCTTGGGCAACTTCAAGTCCAAGTTTGGCATCAAGAGAGAGCGTGTGCCCTTCATCCTTACACACGACTTCATCCACGTCATCCAACAAGGAAAGACAAGCAACACAGAAAAGTTTGGCAGGTTTGTTTCTCCTGGTTTGTCCTCTATACACATATGTAAAATATATTGATAGCAGTCTCCATATGTCATTGTAGGAACTTGCTGTCAACACAATTATGAATATTGCTGGGAGTATGTTTTACACAGATACTTCTCCTATCCACATCCATCCATTCATCCATTGTCAAATGTTTATCTGAAATCGGGTCACAGAAGTTGCAGTCCTAGTAAGGGACCCCAGATTTCCCTTTACCCAGTCACATCAACCAGCTCTGACTGGGGGATCTCAAGTGTTCCCCAGGCCGGTGTGGAGATAGAATCCCTCCACTTGGTCCTCGGTCTACCCAATGGCCTCTATTATTATTATTATTATTATTATTATTATTATTATTATTATTAAGGCGCGGCATAGCTCAGTGGGTAGAGCGGTCGTCTGGCAATCAGAAGGTTGCAGGATCGATCCCCGGTCCTGCATACAGCATGTCGAGGTGTCCTTGAGAAAGACACTGAACCCCTGACTGCTCCCCAAGCACCATATGGTGGCAGCTCACTGCTCCCATACAATGGGATGGGTTGAAATACAGAGAATTATAAATTTTCCCCTCTGGGACTGATAAGGAAATCAAGAAAATGAATAAAAATGAAGTGTAAAAGAGTGATCCATTTGAAGAAAAGATTAGCAACAAGAGCTGCGGTATAGAAAATCCACAGTGTTAGCAGATTTACAGATAGATTACTGAATACAAGCACTCAATGACTGCTCTCAGTGATAGTATCATCAAAATACATTCATTCAAGCATCAAGCATCCGCCCTAGATGCCACCAGAGCAGCAAACCTCTGTGCATCATCACCCACTGAGTGAAGAATAGAGTTATAATGTGAATAGACCCATGTGTCCCGGTAGATCCGGACACATGGGTCAATACAGAGTACAAAGTAAGTGATTGCGTGGCTTAAGCTGTCACAAACGGTGGAGAAATGGTCATGACCTAAAAAAACATAGGGCAAACAAGAATCTCCAGAGTCCAAGGGCCTGAAGCATGACAACAGAGGAAATGGCACAGAGGCCTAAACACACACACACACACATACACACACCCGTCATCATCATAATGCCCCTCGCAGCAGAACCTCTGGTATTGATAAGACACATGATAGGCGGACTCATACGCTCACAGCAGTCATGTAAATAGACAAACAGTAAAATGTCAGGTCTTTGAAAGATTTTGTTTTTTTACAACCCAGGTCTTATTTTTGCACTTTGGCTGTTGTGTAAATCCATTATATCATCCCCATAGTACCTCAGCTGCACTGGCCCCTCTTCCTCCTCTTCTTCATTTGGACTGTTCCCAGTTGTTCAGGGGTCACCACGGTGGATTTTATATTTTCCATTTATACCGTGTGTGGTGGCCTCAACCGATCCGGTATGGTCTTGCTGGCTAAAGCAGTCAGCCGTGGTTGATGATATTGGACACTGAGTGATAACTTTTTTATTTCCACCTCTGAACACATGGTTTAGATTAAGGGGTGTTCTGTGGAGCTACAGAACAGGTGAACCCAGATGCAGACACAGACAAGGACATGGTGAAAAAGACATTACGAGGCACAGGGAAGGTGTGGCCCAAGGGAAGCTGGGGCTGGTTGCTAAGAATGAGGAACTGATGCTGGGGGTGTTGGGCAGTTGGGTACCGAGGTGGAAGGTCTGGTGTGGGATCAGTTCAGGGTCCCAGAGCAGAGAAGCAGGGCTGTCTTACCACATAAGGAGCAGGAAACAAGGCCCAGAGTCAGAACAGACAGAACTGGAAGCAAAATTGGAGGACAGGAGGAGAACTGGAGAAACGGACAACAAGCACTGATTGTTGAAAGATGACACTGGTTTCTAGATTGGCCCAAAGCGTAGCACACTGATGGCTAGCAGAGTGTACGACATGCCAGGGCTGAGTATCTACAGAGGTCTGGATTGTAGAACTGATTGTAGCAGGTGGAACTCTGATCTGACTCTCCACTCACATGACACACAGAGAGGGGGGGGCACTAAAGGAGGAGGGGGAGACAATGAGTTGGAGGTAGAGGGTACAGCAGATGATCTTCCAGATGTGTTTGTCAGTTATAGTCCATGTAAAATCACATTATAATCCTGTGTTCAGCGCTGGTCCCATGTCCAAGCTCTCCATAATGATCCTGATGAATAAAACGATATAAAGTATTTAAACAATGGCAAAATCTTCAAAAAATAAGACCCAGGTTTGAGAAAAACAAAAGAGAAATATCCTTTAAGGGAGGATGGGCTGGGGATACGCCGATCAGCAAGACCTCGACTTGGGGGCTCGGTTGGGTAACCTAACCTTCCATTGAGACCGAGACCTCACAAGGAGGAGACATCAAGAATAAGCATCAACAAGACCAAGGAGCTCTGCTCTAACAATGCCAGACAAGCGTGAACGGAAAACAACTCCAATGTAAAACAGAATCTAAATGTTAGTCTCCACTGTGACGACTTGGCCCCATATTGTAATTATAAAGGAATCACTTGATTGCAAATGTGGTACATATACGAGATAATCGAGTGCCTGCGTCAGGAAATGACAAGCCAGACGTTGCGGGTTCGATCCCACTGCGGGGCATCAGGGAGGACATCTGGTCTTAATCCCTCATGTTCCAGCTAGGGCTGTGTCCTATAGGGACCAACCATGACCCATAGAAATGAATGGTATTAAATGAATGTATGCTTTACTTCTGTCTCAGCTTCCGTCAGTACTGCGAGTCAGCCTATCTGGTCCTGAGGAAGAACGGGAACCTCTTCATCACACTGTTTGCCCTCATGCTTACAGCTGGACTGCCCGAGCTCACCTCTGTCAAAGACATCCAGTACCTAAAGGTATTATTAAAGTGATACACACAATCACCGCCAGAACACACACACGCTGACTATATATGAATGTATCTATTTTAGACATATTAAAAGCCACCCAACATTTTAGTGTAAATGGTAATTGTGTAAGATGCCACAGCTATATTGAGTGTACCTTATGGACATCGGCAACAGTTAACATTACTGTCAGAGATAAGGTCTGCCTCTGTCATGTGTGGTCGGGATAAGAGTTTACAGCTGGATTATCAGCCTGTCCCTCTCTATTGTGGTCTCTTTTTGGATTGTATCTGTTCCCTCTTCCTCTTTCTCTCCTGCCCCTTTCCCCCTTATCACCCTCACTCACCTCGCTCCACGTCTCTCCATCCCTCCTTTAACCTTCACCCGGGCCTTCCTCTCCGTCACCCCCCTCAGGACTCTTTGGCGTTGGGCAAGACGGATGAAGAGGCTCTAAAGCAGTTCCGCCAGAAGTTCGACGAGGCGCTTCGAGAGAGCTGGACCACCAAAGTCAACTGGATGGCCCACAACGTGACCAAAGACAACCGCTCCTAAAAGCAGCCAGAGCCCGTAAGGTCAAAGGTCGAGAGGATACACTGAAGGATTGAAGGGGGGAGGCAATATGTGCCATGGGGACAACCACCCATATTTAAAGAAGGGAATTTGGAGGACCACCCTGAACATTGTGCATAGACTCACATATAGACACACATACATGTACTCTCACATGCGGGCGCACAGGTAAGTCTCTGCTTCCATGCATTTGGTTGCTCTGTATCCATACTTACCTTCCCTTACCCTACATCATACTAGCATGGTGCCTCCGAAACCACCACCGGGCCTTATGGCACATCTGCAGAATCGTAGTGGGTAAAATGTGGCTGCAGGTTTTGCACATACACACAGCAGAAGACTGTGCACACAGCCAAAGGAAGGTGACGACCCAAGGCTCCCTTGGCCTGCGAAACCAACTCTCAAGAAATGAACTGGAACTGGGAATGACCGTCAGACTGGGTCAGGGGAACACTGCGTTGGGGGTCATTGACTCGTGTCAGAAGGACTTCTGATTTGACTCTGTGGCTTCTGAGAGGGCCATGGTCTAACCACACGGCACCGCCAAACCCCCCCACCCCTGGACTGTTTCAAAGAACAGCTCAGACAAAAGATGGGGGTGGAAAGACGCAAGTCTAAAAACTTGAGAGGAAAATCGTCTCAGCTCCTGTGTCTTAAAAACGATGCCAAAATGTGCACACGCCCACAGAAAGTGTATCTTAAATGTCAGTCCCACGATGCCTCCTGCATATCATGAACGTGCCTCAAAAATTGCGGCAAGATTGTATATTTAATTTTTTTTTCCTGTGGTGTCCCTTTTTTGGCAGTTTCAGATTTTGTCCTGAGATTTCAACGTGCCAGACTACTTTACTTTTCCACAGAGAGGACTTGTGCAAAAGAGAGAGAGAGAGAGAGAGAGAGCAAGTATTTGATAGAGAAGGATACTCTGAGCCCCCCGCGGCTCCATAGTTACAACTGAGACGCCAAGTGGACAATTTGAACACTGGAAAGAGATGTACTAGAAACTGTCATTTCTGTTGTGAGACATTTTAATGAACTAAAAACTTCACTTTATTTTTTAGCTTTTTATTTTTATTTTATTTGGAAATCTGTGCGTGACATGTTCTGTTCTGACTATCGAATCGAGACGTCGCCAGGCAAAAAGGCTCATTTCGGTGGTCCTTTGTTGCAAGATATCACTACCCTGAAAACTTTATATCTTGAATAATTCCATACCTAAGGATGCAGGCCTTTCAAAGTACTATCCAACTCGCTCTAATAAGTAAATTCACTGAGAAATAACTGAAGCACATTACTTGCCTTTTAGGACCAAAACAGAAAACGCAAAAGGTTTAGCTATCTTATCATCTGTTATATTTAATGATCTGCTCTAAAACTGAATGTCTGTGCAAAAAATATGTGCGGCTCTATTTTGTTCTCTCCAGTGTATTACATTTTATTTTTTCATGAGCAGATGTGGGTGGAGTTTGGGATGGATTTTTTTTGTGGGCGGGGTTTATCATCAGGAGGAGGAGGAGTTACACTGCAATGCGAAGCAGACTTCTAGTCTTGATATAAGGTGCTTCTCCAGCATTTGCATCTGTGTTTGATTTTTGTGCAATATCTGTAAATGAGTATAGGAACCGTATATATTAGTCTATGAACCCTTGGGCCCAAGTCTTAGCCTATAATGGTTGTCACTGTGGGTTTACGTGTGATGCTGCTGTATTTCGCACCGCTAGCCTTCAAATGGATCTCAGACACTGGATATTGTCAAATGTACAGGCTTTTATTGTTTTGCTGGTTTTTGTTTTCATAGGAATTTTATTAAAGTTATTTTCCACCAAAGTGCATTTTCCCTTGTGGTCCATTCCTTCTTTTAGCTCTGGTCTGTGTGCCTGTATTCACTTAGGGCAGCACCATAGAATGATTTTCTGTGGCTTGAGCGCTGTAGTGGAAGCAGATTGATTCCAGACCATAAATATATCCAGACTTCACATTCCTCCGCTTTGACATGCAAGAGAGCGAACAGTGAAACGACCCCGTTTGGCCACATTTCCAAGCAGAATAAAAGTCATGTCAGGTCATCCGCTCTTGTGCACCGCAGCGCTCATCCATATATTGATTCCACTGCTAAGTGTCTCGGCTTATTACCACATAGCATGCAATTTGTGTCAAAGAGTGCGATGGCCTGTTATACGACGGGCTCGGCATCCGTCATGTCTGTTCTTTTATTGCTCCGTTCACGTAAATGTGTCTCGTATCCTGGCAACAGTCTGCATGATGCTGGGCTCTCTCCTCAGTCTGAACCTGGAGACTCGGAGCGTGTACGTGTGGGTTCTGCTGCGAACTCTTACACTTGTGTGCTCATGTATTCTTGATATGAAATCCATTTAGGGGGTCAGAGTTGGGGTGTTTGGCAAGACCGGTCCCGATTTCAACCTTGTGAGAAGGGTTTCTTCATTCAACAGCATTTTAGCCAACTCCATGCTTTAAGCTATCTCCACTGATTTATCCCCTGATGCTGCAAACGCTGCAACAGGAGCTCAGCATGAATAATTTTCTGAGTGTTCTACGGCTGAAGCTCTGGGAACATTTGTTCCATTCAGGGGTTATATAAAGTTGTGAATAAGCTTATAAAATATGTATACAGGGTTGAGTTTTGAGGTCGTCCTAGCACACTGCAAATGTAGAATTTGATACAGAAGGCTCATCAAATAAGCACTTCCAAAATTCGGGGAAACTGTCAATGCTACATTATAAGCATTCTGAGTTGGCCGGTGTAGGCGGCGATTCTGTGGAACAGTGGTTTTCAGCCCAGTCGTGGGGTGTCCACAGCACTGCCAGGCTTCAGTTGTTTTCATTCGGAAAGATTAATGAAACCTACCACCAGTACCAGTTTGGGTCCCCAAGGACCAATTTGGGAAACCACTGCAGTAGCACGTCTATAGATAGTGGAAAATGTTATGTATTGAAATGCAAAGGGCAGAAAATACTTGTAGATGTCTGTCAGTGCAGCTGTTGGTCCCCTCACTTCTCTTCAATAATAATAATAATGATAATGATAATAATAATGATAATCTGCTCTCATAGGGATTGCGTATACTAATGGGCATTTAGAATGTAAATACACCAGGCTCATATTCATCTTTGTCTCAACCATATAGGGGTTCAGTGCCTTGCCATGGACACGTCCACACACTGTCTGATCGAACCACCAATCTTCGAACTACTAGACAACCAGCCTGCGTCCTGACCTATGCTGCAGGGTGTGTGCTCCTGGACTCCTTGGACACACACACACACACACATATGCACACACGCATGCATATATAGATAATATGTAAATAATTAAATCCAACTGGGACCTTCTGGCCTACAGTCCTGGTCACAGCACTCATGCAGACAATCAGATTGATGGTTGAAGAGGCACCAAAGCTTCCCATGGCCAGGCCTTGGAGTTTAGTGGCAGTCTTTAGTGAGGTGCTAGAGGAACACAAAGCTGCAAGTCAAACAACAATGTAAACAAATGAACTTTTTGTTTCGGTTTGAAAGACAGATGGACCACAGCGTAAGCCTCTGATGTTTCACAAGAGAACTACTCCAACTGACATGGTAAGGAAACGCTGCAGTCCGCTGAGTCCTCCTTGGCTCTTGAAGCAGAGATGAGGCCTGCACATTGAAGACAGAGGACTTGCATATAAGGCTTTATCGATTCTGATTGATAACATGCAGCAGTGGCATGTAAGCTTGTATATTGTACACTAGCAGTATGACTTCAAAGTTAAATCAAGTTTGCGTGGGGAGTCGGTAAAGGATGGGATGGGTGCAATATGTCAACATTTTCTGGCTTTAGTGAAAATTTCAGCTGTAAGTGGTACTCTGCTCCATCTGGAGGCTTTTGTTGCTGGTTCATAGCAGAACATGGATAATTATATTGCAACGGCCAAGTCTCGATGAAGTAAATCCATGAGTAAGGATCTTATAATAATAATAATAATATTCTTTAGAGGATAGTGCATATTAATGAACATTCAGAATGTAAATACACCAGATTTAGCCACCAGGCTACTTTTCACATATTTTCCCAGGTGATTATAGGTTCAATATCAAGGACACTTTGACACGCTTTCTGAAGGAAGGGAGGGTTCGAACCACCAACCTTCTAATTACTAGAAGACCACCCTACTCTACCTCCTGGGGTATGGAGCTCATGTGATATGATAAATGATAGAAGGGATCAGATTTTTGTAATAATCTAAAGTTATAGAAACTAAGGTGATTGTTCTATATAAATTAGAGCTGGTTCAAAATGAGCTCAAACATTTTAAACAATGAACGAATACAATTATTAAGATTGAAACTGACTTTCTGGAATTGAGGCCAATTTTGAATAGGTATCGGAAATTCCACCAGATGGCGGTGTTTAACAATATTCAACTCCTGAGTCGACACTTGACAAAAACGTCGACCTTAAAAAAAATCATCACGGATGTTTTTAAATGTTTAATTTTGACGTTACTGTCTGCTTACATGCCCTCACCCGTCACAGTGGCGTTTAATTTTTCCAGATACTAAGATCATCTCCAAGTTCTTTAACATTAATGAAGGATATAATTTATGAATTAATTCCCTTAGCACTTTAAAGGCCCGTTACGTGGGGGGACACGGATTTATGTGGCACTTGAGGGATTAAGGCCCGGATGTCCTCCCTGATGCTCTACGGTGGGTTCTAACCACACTGAGCGCTGTAAAGCGGAGATATATCTCAAGTTAGCTCAAGTAACGGCACATTAAGGTACGTTTTCTGTAACATTCTCTACTTTAAGTGTCTTTATTAGTAACCATGTCTTTCATTCAAGTCTTTTGGCCTTTACGACCCATTTACATGAGTCACATTCGCTGATGGAATCCCACTCACCTGCACCGTCAGCTCTCCTTGTGTGTGATAGCGTTCATAGAGACAGCATGAGGGGATAAGAGGGATGTGTCTTTGGGGTTTTTGGGGGGCACATATGTGTAAAAATAAATCAATTTCCATGTGGATGGCCACGATGTATGTTACTTAACACCTTTCCCATGAACCTCTGCTCTTGTCCCACACATGGGTGGATTACTGAACAAGCAGGCCATGCCTAGGTCCCGTGTCCCGGGGGCTCAGGGCCCCCTTAACTTAGAGCCTCTGCGTGAAGTCGATGTTGTTGAGTTTGAATTTCTTCTTGCATAGTCGAGGGGCTTAGTTATTCCTGACGGTGCCCATAAGTCCTACTGAAAAAACTGAAAGTGAACTTGTGTGTGGCTGTGTGTGTGTGTGTGTGTGTGTGTGTACACACATACACACACAGGCAGCACTGCTGCCTCACAGCAAGTAGGCCCTAGGTTCGAATCCCATCCCGGGTCCTTTCTGTGTGGCGTTTGCATGGTCCCTCTGTGTCTACGTGGGTTTTCTCCAAGTACTCTGGTTTCCTCTCACCATCATAAAGACAAGCATGTTAGGGGTTAATATTCCTGCCTTTGCCCTTGAGCAAGGCAGTAGGAAGAAGAACTGGAGTTGGTCCCTGGCACTGCAGCTGCTCACCACTCCTATACAATTGCATGGGTTCAATCCAGGGGATGGACTTCATGAAAATACAATGACAAAATAGATAAAGTGGCTCAATTGGTGTGTTGCTGGTGTTAATTGTGTGTAATTCCTGCTGAGGTGCAGGTGAGTTGGTTGTTGTGCTTACTATTGGCTATAAATGAGTACCTGCCCTGTGAGGCGGGGCCACACATCCCTGCCCGGAGGCCCATCGTCCTAACATCTCCATATAGTCCCACTTATCTCACCCTCAGTGCTCCACCGCCGGCTACAGTGTCATGTTGCAGGCTGTTTTACAGAAGACTTGTGTTAGATAATAAAACATGTGAAGAGATGGCTTTCACTTGTTTTGAATGCGCAGTAGAAATCACCTACTACAGAGAGAGACAGCTGGCGCTGACTTCAGCTCCCATTCCGTGTTGTTGGTTTCGGACACTTGAAATGTACACCCTTAGTCAGGCTGGTAACATGGAGCTTTTGGTACACAACTATCTTCCGGTGATAACCAGTTAGAGGATAAATCCTCCTGTGTTGTGTCGGGTTGTGGCTGCCTTGCCAAGTCCGCTTCTGTCATCTTGACAGTCGGTAATTGGGATTCACACACAAACTGGGGAATACAAATGACAAGCTTCACTGAACAGGTTCATTGGAGGGGGAAAGAGGGGAAATAGAAAGACTTGGTCCCTCTGGGTTATGCAGCTTCACCGTCACCAATAAAGTCCAAAACATCATAGTAGTGCACAACTTCAGCTGATAGCATTTTGACGGATGCTCAATAAAGCGGACCAATAATGAACTTCTCAGTCAGCATCAAATAAGATTCATCACAAGAACAAATACAACAATAATAATATTTATACAATTTATGTTTAACCTCCTACATGACGTCCCGGGAACTTTGGAGGAAGTATGACGTGGACAACACAGTGGTCTGCAAAACTTGCATCTATTGCCCCCTGACAAGGCACCTAGCAACCGACAGCATCCGGCCTGCTGGCAGTATCGTTATGAAACAACCAGAGCTGTGTGCGATTACAAGAACGACAACCTTGATGACTGTCAAAAAGTGGTCGTTTGTCATGCTAATCATTGTAAGGAATTTACACAATTATGAAGCCTCATTTGATTTTAAACCGACTTTTTCAAACTAGCTGTCCCCTTTTCTCCAGATTCTCTTTGCAAGCTTTGACGTTGCCTATGTCAGAAAAACTGGCAGAACTGGCAGTTTCACTGGACTTTCTTCAGAATCAGAACCAGAACTAGTTGACCATATGGATTTCAACGTGGATGGGATTTGACTCACAAGTATCTCAAATAGAATGACAACACAACAGTCTTTACATTAATGTGCAGAAGGATGTACTACATATATAGAATGGACTGTCTTCAGCCTTTGCTTTACTTTTTTCCAGCATTTATGTAATAGCTCAGGGACAGGTTCGGACTGCCCAGGCTGCGTCCCGGTATCAATGTGCTGCAAACCACACAACATGATATTCCACGTGCCGCGGATGACAGCTTTATATAAAACGATGGACAGCGGTTTGGACCAATGGGCTCTCTTTGTCAACAATGCGTCATACCTTCGATGGACGCTCGCAGCTCTCGGCCAATGGGAACAAGGCGGGGGAGGAGTCTGAATTGAGGTCGAGCTTGTGGTTCGGGGATTCGCTAGTAGGGCAGCTTCTAAATTAGCCGGCCAGTGTTGTGTCATCCCGTTTGACTGGCAGTCCATCTCCCATTGAGGAATATCGGCGGCGCTAAGTTGATTAGTTTATTGAGCGGACATCACCTTTTGCACCAGAGATCCAGGAAAATCGAGAATATTCCCCAGCTCGACGTCTACTGCGCAGGTTTGTTTTTTTCTCCTGTTTTAAGAAGAATGAAAGCAGAGAGCACAAAAATAAGTTGCATAACAGTGTGTGTGGTGCGCATGCGCAGATTTTCCTCATTGCTCTACTTACTCTAATTTAACATAATTAAGATGTCTTGAGGTGTCCTGGTTGTGCATAGATGAAGGGAAACTGTTCACTTGTGTCCAACGGGTCCTTGTTGGGTAGCTGTGCGGTTTTTTACCGTGTGTCTTCATCGGTGTTACCACTTTTACATAACTGTGTCAGTGTACCGTGCGGTGGATTGCAGGTCAACGTGTGTGGATTTTGAATAGCAGGTCAATCGGAGTGAGATGGGGGAAGGGATCTTTTCTCCTTTACATTTTTATTATACAGTGTCATTTATTTATACGGTTAACATTGATTTTGTCATAAACTCTTTGAAAGTTTTTATGAGATAAATAGTATTTTACAATTTACTAACATTTGATACATGCCATCATTTGATAGGCTTTTACCTTCTTTCTCTTGTCCAGTGCCTTCCAGTGTAAGAAACCAGTATAAGAAACCAGTATTTTTTCAGTTTGTTAAGTATCTGCATCTATAATTTGCCTTTTTTTAAATGAATAGATGAAAAGTAGTCAATAGTAGTCCACATTAGTACTATTACTGATTAAATGCCCCCCAGACACTTCTGATCACTTGTACACCTCACCATGAAACATGGAGCCAGGTTTTGTCAGGCTCATGCAATGAGGACACACACTTTTCAGTCTGAAAGCCTCTGACCATGCACATGTGGATAGATTGTCAATTTCATTATTCACTTTCAGTGCTGAGCAAGGGTCAAGTTTGTGGCCTTCACTAGGAGGACCATAGATTGGCCCTTATCTGGTTCTGAGGGAAATCTTCAGTTAAAAGTGTAAATGTGAAAAATGCCGACCTTGCAATAGAAGTTGGTGTACAATGCTGTGATTTTTGCTGGCGTCTTTTCATTACTTACCATAGGTTAACTTTTGGTCAAGTGCCAGTTAGGGATGGAAAAATATTTTATGTTTCACTGGGATGTCCCTCTTCTAGGAATTACAATTTACATATTGAAGTTAAAGTTAAGCTCATGGAATGAGGCTTCTTATTCGACATAAAACCTTCATTATTCAATTTCCGTGTGTAGAATAAGAGTGGCGTGTTCTTGTCTGGTGATGCATCTATGTTTCTGAATGCACAAGTGACTTCGACTTGTGAAATGAATTTAAGTGCTTGGTGTTCATCTCATGTAAAGTGATTCCCTATGTTTGCGTTATCTTTACATTTGCTCATTCTACTGCCGTCTTTAACTTGATTGGAGATAAGCTCTCTAAAGGAAATGTGGTACCAGTAGGTTTATGAAACGGGCTCCCCAATGCCTTGTGCTGTGCTATGGCCAGATCCATGTGACTGGGGCTGCTGCATTGTGTAATGGCTGGGATCTGTGCTTTTGCATTGGATGTATCAGCACTCTACTTCACACAGGGCTGAGGTGCAAGGGGAAAGAAAGATCGGTTTTGTAATTCATTGTGTTGTGCGTCATGGTTGGGTGGTATTTGGGCTGCTCACATTGCAGGAAGTTGTGAGGCTTCAGGATCATGTCAGGGTTTGGCACAGCTGTTGATGTGAATTAGTTTGTGTGAATTCAACATGGTCTATCCAAACTTGTAGGCCCATTTTAGCAAAGCGGTCAATGTCGAGTGAATGAATATTAAATCATCCTATAAGATATCCCGTATGAGGCATTTCAGGTAGTTGAAAATAATTTAAAATGACTTGCTGGGTAGTTGTTGAACTAAATAAGTCATTGGGTTTGCTTCCAATTACGCATAATCTAAAAGGTTGGTGTTTCTATGTAATTTGTGATGGAATAGAGTAGAATTGTTTTATTTGCCTCATGACCAGGATGGGTGGAATTTCTTCTTTGTATTTAACCCATCTTATTGTATAGGAAGAATGAGTGCAGCAGCCGTGTGATGCTTGGGGAGCAGTTAGGGGTTCAGTGTCTTGCTCAAGGACTCTTCAACACGTTTTCTGCAGGGGCCAGGGATCAAACTACCAATCTCTGATTACTAGACAACTCCCCTCCCCTCTGAACTAGACTGACCCTAATAATGGGCTATAGAAATAGAATTGAACTGAGTTAAAGTTCTTCATTTTAACGTTAAAAAACATTTCATGGAAAGTTCCAGTTGTTGACTTAATTTCATATTGGTGCTTATAAAGGTTTGTGTCGTTGACGGGACAATGTCTTACAAGACATGTCAACCCTGCTATGGACCAATAATTAGAGGATGTTCAGTACGCCCTGTGTTTTTTAAACGGGCAGAGTCTGGTGAGGTCTGTCATATATTACCAAATCTTGTAGCTGCGGTTCTGAATGAGTTGAGGTCTCTTTAAATGACGTATGAGGACACACTAAGACTTCCAGACCTATTTTCCTCCTGAATGTGATTTTCTCAAGTTGACATCATTCTAGTACGTGTTTGCTCCGCCTTGCTCTCCACCGGTTGGTTATCTGCTGCGGCCAATAGAAAGTCGCCTTTAAGCTTTCCGGTCACACCCTCCACTAAACTTTCAGTGGGTCATTACCTCTTGCGTCACCAGGTGTGGTTGGTGCAAATAGGTGCTCTAAACTGGATGGGTCTTTCTTTCCCAAACTTGCGCTTCCCTTATGTAAAGGCTGCTAAACAAGACAAGAAGCTGAAAGAGCTGCTCGCCTGGCTTACATAAATAGCTACACCGATTCTTGATGTTATCCAGAGCACAGCAGTTACCTAATTTTGGCTTTAATTAGCTATTTCCACTCCAGAGGCCTGTGTTATGGACTTTTGCCATTGTCACTGGCTTCACTACTGACTCTGGATCCACTCGAGAAGTTGTGCTAAAATTAGTTTGTTAATCATTAGTTTTGTGCTCCCACCATGTCGTCTAAGTGAGGGATATGGGTTGTTGTTGTCAGGGTTTTTTTTTTGGTCCCTAAAGGGTTAAGAAAAAAGTCTACTTTAGTGTTAGTATACCACAAGCAAAAGGAGGTCATACCTCTTATGATAAGTTGCCTACCTGAAAGGGGGACATTTTACTTTGAGGAACTAGAAAGATAATGTTTCCTGTTGGTCCTCTAACTGAATATGGTTTCATTTTATGAATGAATGAAAGAATGAAAGATTTTTCTATTATTGAACAAGTATAAAAACACAAATATATCTGTTCATTTAACACACACACACATATAT
>OMLC01042961.1:5615-20245 GCA_900302585.1 Regalecus glesne | reverse complement strand
GCCTGCCCGCAAATACTACATGAGTGGCTTTTGAGGGAGCAGGAGGAGAAGAAGAAAGAGGAACACACGCACATAAACATCCCCTCACTGACGTGCGGCTGGGACGTGACCTGTGGGTGATCGTGCACAGATGGCACCTCCCCTGGTTAATGTACTCACAAGCTGTGTATATGAGCACGGTCCCCCGCAGGGTTCCTGCACTATGGTGGCAGAATGCTGATCTCCGCAATGGAAACCCCTGAGGTCCGTGGAGAGCCTGTGCATCGGAGGCTCAGGGTCATTCTAACCCATTGCATACAGATGTGTTCTCTGCATTTAACACGTCCTGATGTTCAGGAGCAGTAAGTACAGTCTCCATGTGGTGCTCAGGGAGCAGTCGGGGGTTCAGTGTCTTGCTCAAGGACACCTTGACATGCTTTCTGCAGGTACAAACCACCAATATCTGATTACTAGATGACCGCCCTACCTTCTAAGCTATGCCACCTTATCATGTGTCTGTGTGTGTGTGTTCGTAGGTCCTGTCTGCATGAGGACCGATTTGAGTTTCTTACCATCAGAACGAGGACACGTTCACATTTAACTCCATCTCTCTCTCTCTCTTGCCTTCCTTCCAGTTGTGCCTGAATCTTATCGCATACACTTTTCAGCAGTGTCCTCTGGGATGCTTGTGAGCGGAATACGAGGATATGTCTACAAGCAGCTTATCCAGATTGTGACCTTAACCACAGCGTGAGGCCGCATCCGAACCGCTCACCACATGGCAATGCACTCGCCATGCATCCGCAGCAGTTTTGACGCCCGCGGCCATGGCAGCACTCGCAAACACATGGACCAAGAGGACTCAGACGATTCCAGGGCCTCGGTGGAGAGGCAGTAAAACTCACCTTTCAGTTTCAGCTAGGGCGTGGCACAGCTCAGGAGGGAGGGTGGTCACGCAATGATTGGAAGATTGGTGGTTCAATCCCCAGGCCATGCAGAAAGCACGTTGAAGTGTCCTCGGGCAAGACACTGAACCTCTAACTGCTTATCCCCTGTGATGGAACAGTGATCGGTCCAGCTCCATCACACAGACCTCTGCAGTCCCTCTGTAGTTGTTACTTCTTGAGGAGAAAAGAGGAGAAAAGAAATACCAAGTGAGCGAGCATGAGTGAGGCGTCAGCACTCGGGGTCACACAGAAAGAGGAAGAGTGTCCCCTCCTTCCCGGATTTGAAAAATGAGCACCGCAGTGAAGTAATGTGGCTGTCTGACGGTGACAAATGCACCAATGCTAATTGGAACCAGCGGGCAAGCGATGGCACAGCTGCTTAATCATGAACGTGATCTTTATCAAGTGAATATAAAAAATAGCTAAATCAAAAGATGAACTCATCCTGGGACACGAGTTGACGCAGGACACCCGGAGTCAAAAGGCTGACTGTGATCTTAACATGCTCCTGCTGGAGGTTAGCTGTGAAGACCACGTGGAGCCTCTCAGCATGCAGAACAGTGTAGCTGAGCGAGGCAGGGAGTTCCTGTTCCAGACCAGAATCAGAACCAGTTTATTGGCCATGTGGGTTTTCATTTTGACTCTGGTTTCATGGCTCTCACAGGTCCTTCACATAGAATGAAAACACAGCAACCTTCAGGTATATACATACACAAGGATTGACTTTCTTCTTCTTCTTCTTTTTCTTCTTCTTTCAGTTTATTTATCCACTTTTCAGGGATCACCGCAGTGGACTGCCCAGTCTCCATCGGTAGCGTCTTAGTACACAGCAGCAATGGTGGTCGCTGTTAACCCGGACCCTGACTGATCCCGTGTGGAGCCTTGCCTGGTATGATTGAGGTATGGTCTTGTCCTGTCCGCATGATGATTTGACATAATTTGACATGGAGTGGCCTTCCTGATGCAGACACTAACCCTTTAGATGGAACCACAGCTATCTGTCACCAAACACAAGGGCTGAACATACACAGGGGAAAATAAGAAGCAGGTTGAACTTCCGGGGGTGACAGAGGAAGTGCATCCAGTTCATGGCTCAACTCTGATTTCAGGTCACAGCAAGTCAGCAGAAGCTGTGGCTCCAGTCTTCTGAATCAAAGCTGAGGTTGTCAGCATCCCGTCACTTCTAGTCACACCACGTCTGACCTGCAGCAGTTTGGATTTGCAGCCAGTCTGCCTTGAGAATGCAAAGGCCCCCCTGCTGCCCTAAACAGGCGCCTTCACTGTCACGCCTGCTTCTCTGCAGCTTCGCCCTGACACGCTCCATGTGCACGAAGGGAAGGGCGATTAAAAGTTAAACAGCCCGGCTGTTACCTACCACAGGACAGACTAGCTGTCGGCCCGAGCTGGCATTTAAGAAAAGCTTGCACAACATAACGAAATCAATCATCCGCTGCATGTGAGTTGCATAACACGCTTACAGCATCAGCCTCAGAGCATATTGTGGTTATGCCCAGCCAACTTAATCCAGGGATGCAGGGTCATCTAACGCTTTATGGAGTCACGAGATCCCACTTCCATTGAAGAAAGTGAACTTTAATCAGAGGCTTGCTGCGATAATCCCGAGCTCCGCTCCGCCACCGCAGCTTTGTGTCGACTGTCGAGCTCACAACCCCTTCCAATGGGACACATGAATCACGGTTTCCTCTGAATTCAGTTAGATAACTCACCCTGATGGAGCAGCGCAGATGGATGAGACGGGTCTGCCAAGGCTTTGAAGACGTTCCAGGGCATTCTCTGACTCAACACTGGAATTGTTAATCTCAGAAGCTTTATTCATGTGTCATTGTACATACGTGGCCTGCAATGGCTCAGCAGTAGAGCATGCGTCTCAGTCGGCCATCGTGGGTGTAAAACCAGCCTTGGCCATGTGGCTGTAAAACCCTCTCACTTCCTTGATGTGAGGCCACAGTGCTACCGCTGCACCACCTTAACACCCAGAGATCCTGAAGCAAATCAAACCGTAGCTTCATGTTGGCTACATCTCAAAACGTGTGGAGTTGTCGAGTATAGAGGAACACGTTCATCTGCCACTGAGTGGGAGAGCTGCATCTGATGAGATTCCTCCTCAAACTGGGTTCAGTCTCCGTGTCTGGATCTTGCCAGGAACACTTAATGTATTCTCAAATGATTTTTACCTCCAAGTTTTCTTCAAATCCTTTTCTCGGGCTGTCTCCCCAAAATAACCTCACCCTGACAGAGCTGTGCATCCTCAAAACCTGTCGCCGTAGGAAGAAGGAGAGGAAGCGGATGCCTTCCCAGAGCCAGACGTCATTGTGTTAGCATATAGAGAAATGAAAGGCCTGAATAGAAAACAGACCTCATTTCACTCGCATTCCCCTCGTCCTTGTTCATGTCTCTGTATCCAGCTGGGCATGCACAGGGGGAGCGAGTGCGAGGTTGACACCAAACCTCTACGCTTTGTAGATGTCTGTGGAGATGCCTCTCTCACTTTGTCTCCAAACCCCCAATCCTGAGCTGTTCCTCTAATATACTGGTTCCTGATCTGTTCCTTCTTCATCACTCCCAATGTAAAGCTCAGCATCTTTACCTCCTCCACCTCCAGCTCCACCTCCTGTCTGTCTGTCAGTGCTGCTGTCTCCACACCAGACAACACAGCTGGTCTCACCACCATCTGTAGACCTTCCCTTTCACTCTTACTGGAACCCTTCTGTCACACATCCCCCCCCCGACACTCTCCTCCATCTTATGTACTGCACCATTTCAGAAACACAAAAGGTCAACAAGTTGCCAGTGGTGTTCCCAGGACGAACTCTGGCTTGAAATCGCCTCACAAACAGATTGTTATTTTCCACACAGAGTGCAAAATCAAGCACCTTGGGAACAAGCGCTCGCTTTCAGCACGAAACCCTGCTTTGTCCTCAATCCAACCTCTCCCTGGCTCCTCTGTAGCAGCGCTGAGCCTTGTCTCTGTGAATTAAAGGCCATGTTGTCACAGCCAGCTGTAGCGGCATGAAATCACCAACAATTCAGCAGCCGTGAGATCAGCGTGATTCACCCTAACAGTTGTTCAGAGGGACATATGACTCACTCAGGTGTCCGCCTCACAACGCGCTCCAACACTAACCTCCAGCCTCTGGATCAGCCAGACAGAGGCACTCCAGTCGGCAGCGTGTGACTTGGCAAAGTTTTTAAATGCTGCTCACAAAGTAGCTTGTCTGTGTTTTGACACAGTATGAAGGCGTTTGAAAGAAGAAGAAGAAGCTTTATTAATTTCTCATTGTGCGTGCATACAATGAAATATGTCCTCTATATTTAACCCGTCCTATTGTAGAGGAGCAGTGAGCTGCTGCAGCATCCAGGGACCAACTCCTGTTCTTTTTCCTACTGCCTTGCTCAGGGGCACAGACAGGGCTATTAACCCTAACATGCATGTCTTTTTGATAGTGGGAGGAAACCAGAGCACCCAGAGGAAACCCACACAGACACTGGGAAAATATACAAAGTCCACACAGGAAGGACCTGGAATGGGATCTGAACCCAGGACCTTATCACTGTGAACAGTGCTAACCACTGGGCCACCCTGCTGCCCATTCTTGTGACCGCTGTGACAAACTCCATTTTGTCTGCTCTGTGAGAGTGATGAGAACAACAACAACTTGACAATGTCCTGTTCTCTTTCCTGGCACATTCGTTTTGAGAAAATCTTGGCTTTTCTGACAGGTAATTTACATATGACAATGAAAACTAGGCACACGCTCCACCACTTACCTACCTAGAGTGCGTGCATGTGTGGGTTTATCTGTGTGTGTATTGGGGTAGGGGGTTGGTGGCAGCAAGGACAACCATTGAGGGGAAAGAAGCCAGGAGGGAGTGTTTGACGTCACCAATGAGGATCCTTCATTAGCTGCTGGCAAATGGGGCGTTGAGTCCCAGCAGCCTGGGAATAATATCGAACCCCTCTATGGAAAAGAGGCAGAATGAGATGGATGCTAGGGAGGCGCGGGGAGTGAACTGGGTGCACCTTGTTGACGGAGAGGATGCGTCACACCGCATAGAGCAGGGAAATAGATGAGGGTCTGATCTGACGTGGTTCAGCGTCCCAGATTCTTCTCGCCAGAATGAATCACTTTTCGCTCGGAGACACGCAAATGCTGCAAGGCAGACATCATACTAGGTTTCTGATCGGACCACAGTGGCACAAAAAGGAGGTTGTGGGGGTGGGCATGGATTTTGAGTATGAGGATGGGAGAAAAGGTCGGATGCCCTTCCTGGCACCCTGCGGTGGGATCAAACCTGTGACCTCGGTTTTCGGTTCTAAATGGGCAGTTTAACCCTGAGTTGGTTGCTATGGCAACATACTCCATGATGCTAACCTGCCCACCGTCAGGTTAGCTTAAAGTAAACCTGAGTTTCTCCTCTTCAGACCGAAGCAAGAGTCTGACATGGCACCTTTCTAGAAGAGCCTGTTGATACTGAAGTACCACTACTCCACAGAGATCTCCTCCTAGAGAGGGCACTCAGACCCCACTCGGATGTCCCCGGTGATCATCTGTCTAATGGCGGATATTATGTCAGTTCAGATCAAATCCTTTGTCAAATACGAAGATATCCATGAAAATATTTAGGTGTTGCTTTCAAAAAGACAACATTAAATACTGGCAGTGTTGGGATGGCTGAAAAAATTAACTTATCTTTGCCATGAACATTTCACCAAGTACTTAAAGGCATCACATGTTGAATTGCAGCCACTGAATTCACATTCAGTTGCTGCCAAGTAGGTTTCATTGCTGTTGGGTTGCACCTGCATGAATATTTATCATGCATCAAACACCCTTATGTTAAATAAGTGGAACACTGGAGATCAAACATTTCTTTGTTTTTCTCCGTTAATAATTTTCCATTGACCCAGTCAGCGATTTCTTGGCACCAGCTCACGTTCTCTCGCTCCTGCTCCTGCGCTGCTGTTTTTCTTAAATATGCACTCATATTCTGCAGACGCATTCATGAATATTTTCAACTCCAGTGGGGTAAAGTAGGACGAGCTTCTTTCCTCGCCTGTTGCCATGGTGAGTTGTAGTACCAGAGCTAGCCCCATTGATGATGGTTTTTTTTAATAGTCCACGCACGCGCTTAGCTCAGGGTGATGCACTTAGAGTGGATTGGACCAATTCTGTTGTTCTGAAACTGAAAACCCCGACTTGGCCAGCCCAGAGTTTAAGTTCAAACTCGCGGTTTGTTTAACCTGCTTTGTGAAACAGGGCCCATCCTTGTCCTCGGTGTGGCACCATTGTCAGAGATGGAGATCTACCCAATGAGGTTTGCCACTAGGGATCTACCCAATGAGAGTGCCCCTAGGGGTGCACAGTCCTCAGTAGCACTGTCCTCAGCTCACACATGCCAGTTCCTCTCAAGACGAAGGTTTTCAGTAAACCTTCACTGAATCCGACCTCAGAGATGAGCAGGGTCTAGATGATTTGCGTGTCAGGTTAAATACATATGGTTCCATTTCACACCCTCTGCAAAGGAGAAGGACGCCTTGCTCTCCGTGGGCAGTGCTGGCTCAGGTTTCTGTGTCCTCATCCTCAGCAGCCTCTTGAGATCCTCTCTGTGTGGTCTCGTGTGACGTGTCAGGGTGTCTCCTGGCAGCCAATTTAGCTTCAGAGGCTGAGGCGCATTCCTCAGTGTGTGGCGGTTTGTTTTCTTCCTCTCCATTTGAAACTCTCATCAGTGTGGTCTCGGAGGGGTAAGCATGTCCTTCACCGCTCCCGAGAAGGACATACGTACGGCTGACAAATGTGACCTGCAGCGACACAAAGCCCCTTTTCCTTGTTTGTTGGCAGGAGTTCTCCTCTGATTTGCGGGAGGTTTATTTTTCATATCACAGCCTGTGAGAGCTGTAAAGGCTTTTCTCGGTCTTGATCAGACCAAGTATCTCAGGCTCATTGATGTCATTTCACGTTTTTAACTTTTGTCCCCCCCCCGTCTTTAGGAACCATTTAATTGACCCTATCTAGAGGATGTAAAAGACCCCTGCTGATATGCCTCAGCCACAGGGGTACGTGCCCTTGCAATCAGAGAGAAATCACTTTGGTCAAGTCCCTCTCTGCCTAACCACTCTGGGCTCATCGTGTGTCACACATGTCCACCCGCCTCCCTGCTCCTTGTGGGGAATTTATCAGCTGCTATGTAAATGTAATGATGGGGCTGCTGGGAGGCATCCATGGAGACTCTGTCACTCTTGAGGTGGGAAGGGGCGGGTGGACAAAACGTCCACCTGGCCCCCGGAGCAATAATTATGCTGTTTATATGATGATTTGATCAACGGGTTTGGGTTATTATTAATCAGTGCATGGCGTTTGATGCTGACCGCCTCCGTATCCTCCACGCTGACTGCGGAGGTTGCTCGGAGGGTTGTCATTTAGAGGGTTTAAATTTAGCATTTGTAATTTCTTGTGTTATCCATCCATCAATCCATCCATCTATTCCTCCATCTATCCACCCATCGTCAACCACTTCTCTATAGTCGGGTTGTGGAGTCATGCTGGAGCCTATCCCAGTGCTCATTGGGTGAAAGGCAGGGAAACACCCTGGACAGATCAAAACTCCATCTCAGGGCGGCTTGAGTAGTTAAGGGTTCAGTGTATTTCTCCAGGAAACTTGGACACTTTCTGCAGCAGCTGCAGGTCCAACCCACTATAAGGTGTCAGGGAGGGTAGACTAGATGAGTGCTATGTAAAAACAAGTCCATGTACCATGACAATGTAGGACATCCCCTGTCTTTAAACCCCCAATCTGGATGATGAAAAATCCCAAGTGAGAACCGACAGTCACTGCTGTCCTCAGGAAAGAATAATGATGGCAAGTTACCCCTCTTGGAGACAGTTTAGTTGAAGGACGATTAAGAATGATTATGACTTAAAGTCATGTAATGTAACCCCCTGGGCTGAGAGGTGTAGCAGCTACAGTCAAGGCCGAGACCAGAGGAAAACTAAACGGCGAATCCTGTATTTATTGGCTTAGCTGGGTGTTGGCGCTGGATACAAAGCAAACACTCCCTGGTATAAAAAGCAGGTTACACCACCAGAAGTACAAACAGCCATTCAGGCAAATCCAAGTGGGGAAGAAAGGGGGAATGATTACCAAGCGGAGGGACGGAGACATCAGCTCGAACAAAACAGTATACAGTTACAGTCACAACTCCTCTAAACTGGGCTCATCTCGGTTGCCATGGCGATGGAGACAGATTACTGCCTGAGAGTTCATGTCTGGCTCTGGCAAGATTTAGCGCCACGCCTCGGGCATCAAACACACAGACACACACACACACACACACGTTTCTCCCTTTTCTTGAACTGATGGTATCTCCAGTCCATACACAGAAGTCCGATTTGCTACCTTTGCTCAGCAGACGGGGAGTCATTGGTGTTTTAACAGCAGGAAATTTGCTCCCTAAGCATCATTTCTTGGAGATCCAGATTCGGTACAGGCATCTTGTGGCTATATGGACTTTGCTCTTCGAGGCAAAGGATCCTTTCTTTGAACATACTGCTTTGGCATACTATGGCGTCTTTCAGAAACATCTCGGTGTCTCTCACATTGAGGCATCAGCTGACGAGGGCATATCATTGGCAGAATTCCAGTTGTTTGAAACCAGCTCCTTCTGTCACACGTGTCTAGTGTCCCTTTGGATTTGTTAGAGGCTTGTACACAGGAAGCAATGCGGAATAAATCCCCATCAGTGCGGTTGGCAAACACGGGTGTCTCGTTACGGACCAAAGTGCTCTGTAGTTATGAGACTCGCTCACCGCCGCTCTCCCTGATCTTGTGCAAATCCATCAAATTATAATTGTCATGAGCAGAGTCGGACTCATTGCGAGGACTCACAAGGCCCGCCGCAACTCACAGTTGAGATCCTTTGAACTGCAAGCGGCAGCACATTTTTGAAGTCGTTAAACAGTAAGAGCTAAGGGATGTTGTGCCATTAACTGCATGCTCTATTTCAGGGGAAGTCTACAGTTATGTTGAAACACTTCATTTATATTCCACTCTAGGTGATCAGCTTTGAGGGATGATCTGATGTTCAAGCACTTTCTCATCTCAGCCAAACGTCAGACGAATAAGATGCCCGTAGGCCGACCGTGATTTTTGCGGCTTCTCTTTACTTCTAACTGTGGATTCACAGCCCTTCTAAAAAGTGCTTGTTCAGTGGTGCATCACTTAGGAGATCGCTTTCTGTGTTGTGTTCATATTTAGCAATTTTACAAACAGGAAGAGATGTCTGAGCTAGTAGAACTACCTGTGAGGCTTTATGACCATGACGTCTGCAAGGTAGTACTGCCTTCTGGAATTCCAGACACTCGTCCAGAATGGGAGTTTGCAGTGATGGTGACATTTCATTTGGAAGGACGCATTACATTCTAAAGATAAAGTTTAGGATTTTCTTTTTCTTTGACCAGAACAGCTGATCTGAAGGATAAAGATACTATCAGAAATAGCCCTCGTCGACTCTCTGCTCGTAACTTTTACCACAGTTGACAGCACGGAGTGTGTGCCCCTTGCAGCTAAACTCCAGACTGGTTGCTTCAGGTTAGGTCTAGATCATCACCTGAATCACCGTCTGACACAGGGCTACTGTCCCCTCACCAGACTCATAATCAGAGGTCACAGCCATGGCCATCTTGTATTGACATTCCTTAGTTTACCCATGACACAGAGCTGACTCTGCAGTCTGTTATTGAGGAAGTCAGAGATTATGGAAGGCCTCTGAACAACTCATGTGTTGAATCTGACATTCTGGATAAACTGGCAGAGACACTTATTTCCCAGTGCTGTGCATATATAACCAGTGAGCAGGTCTGCTGTGTGGCAAAAGCATTAATCCAGAAGCATCATTGCCTGATGGAGCCAGAATAATTCTCCAGATTCTATGTGTGGTAGTCAAGACTTAAGGTTGAGATGGGGAATCTACAGGTCAAAATGGAGAAGCCTGTGTTGTCCAGAACTGACTGTCAACTCAGCCCAAAAGAAACTACTGCAAGCAAAAAGCCACAAAACGCACAGCTAAACAAATAAGAATTCAAGAGGTTGACGACTATTGATCTGGAGACAAGATTCACAGCAAACCTGAACATGTCCACTGGGAGACTCCTGTCCAAGTTCCACACCAGAGGAGGAAGTGCTGGATGTAAAGTATGTGATCTAGTGAGTGTGCTGAAGCAGGTGGGTGTGGCTAGTTTGCCTGCACCCATGCCTACTTAATCTCAGTTACTGTGATGCATGCTGTTTGATGCATATTCTCAGTGAAAAGCAATGTCTTCGAGTGTGTGTATGTGTGTGTGTGTGTGTGTGTGTGTGTGTGTGTGTGTGTGTGTGTGTGTGTGTGTGTGTGTATTTCTTCAGGATGATGCTGTGGAACAGTGTGGAGGAGTAGCCATCCACTATTTAATGGTACCTGTCTGAAGATGCGGAGAATCTCATGAGTGATGACCAGGTGGGTAAATGTAGCTAGATTTATAATTTATAATGCGTGATATGAATTAAAAGCTATCTACCTCCTGGCGATATACCCTCCTATGAGTTCAGCTCCCACCAGTTTATTATGCCTTTCCAGCCAATTACATAGTGCTGTGGACGTTTGTTAACTAGGTTAGATATGTTTGTTATGGCTCTTATTAAATGATTAAATCTGCATTGTCTTTGCAGATTTATAATAGTCCCTGAGAACTGCAGCTGCCCACCACTTCAATACAATAGGATGGGTTGAATGCAGGGAACAGATTTCATAATAAGAATACAATAACCAGATAGAGTGGCTTGTCTTTAAACTCACTTCGTGGTGAATAAACGGGTATTTTCCACAACATAGTCAAATGTAAAAATTAAATGATCAAGAAGGTCCAGGGTTCAAACCCCATCCCAAGTCCTTTCTGTGTTGAGTTTGCACGTTCTCCCCATGTCTGTGTGGATATCGTCTAGGTGCTCTGGTTTCCTCCCATCATCAACAAGACATACATGTTGGGGTTAATACTCCTGCCACTGCCTCTGAGCAAAGAATTCCAAAAAGAACTGGAGTTCGTCCCCAAGTGCTGCAGCTGCTCACTGCTCCTATACAATTAGAGGTCCTTCTTAAACGTCATGATCAGTCCCTCAGTTCCCAAACACACTCTACCACTGAGCTACTGCAGCAATAGTGTGGGTTGAATGCAGAGAACAAGGTTCCTTATATGCGTGCACAATGAGAAATGATTCAATCTTCTACTTCTTCTTCTTCTATGGTAATTTTATACACATTGGTAGCATGTGTACTCCGAGCCCAGTCATTTGATTCAAAATATCAGCAAGTTAAAGCTAAAAGTTCGCACAACTCAATTACTTCATTGTAAATGGGCGAAACACCTCCGGCAACTTCAACCCGTGTCAGAGTGGGGCAGCTCACATCCGGCTGCCAGAGCTCAGTTGGCTTGACATCTTCTCTCGGGCTCAGGAGGCTGGGTGAATGGCGTTAATTCCTGCGTGGTGTTGAACAGAAGTCTTCTAGTTCTGTGTGCTTAAAACCCCCTGAAGTTTAATTTACTTACTGCGTGCAAAATGTTGCCTTAATCTTTTAAGTAAATCCAACTTGTCACTTTTTTTCCGTGCACCCACACACGCAGGCAATACCAACCTAGAGAGACACAGTGCCGTGCTTGGGTGCTTTTGGGCGCTGGTTCAATTTTTATCATTCATGTTTTTTGGGGGGTTATTTTTACCTCAGTCTTTATTGCATGTGGGCGGTAGTCGTGTGTCTAAAGTCTCATCTGGGGAAGACGGCCGGGGGAGAGGATGTGTCAGTGTGGGACCACGGGATGTCCTGGAGGCAGCTGTGTGCTGTGTGTGCTCGTGTAGGATGTATGCATGGGAGCTGATCATCGCCAGGGGTTCGTCTTGCTCTGACTCACTGTCAGTTCAGCACACAGGCACACATGGATATACATATATGAACGGATTTTCACACGTGCACACAGGTTACACAACAGACACATTTGGATATCATAACTTCATCTCATACCACTAGGTAGATCATGCACAACAGGAAGAAGAAGAAGAATTGTTTTTTATTTATTTAACCCATCGTGTTTTATAGAAGAAATGAGCAGCTGTGGCACCTGAGGACAAACTTCAGTTCTTTGCTCAGGGGCACAGGCAGGGGTATTAACCCTAACATGCATGTCTTTTTGATGGTGGGAGGAAAGTGGAGCACCCGGAGGAAACCCACACAGATGTGGGGAAAACTTGAAACTCCACACAGCACCTCAGGGAGCAGTTAAGGGCTCAGTGTTGTGCTCAAGGACACCTCGACACGCTCTCTGCAGCACTGAAGATTGAACCACCATTTGCTGATTCCTGAGCTATGCCACCCAAACTGATGAGCCAGATGCTGTGGGTTTGAACCCATTGTGGGGCATCAGGAAGGGCATCTGGCCTTAATCCCCCGAGCTCAATCCAAGTCCATGTCCAACCCCACACGTAACACGGATCTCCTCATGTCATACAACAAGTGCACACACTCATAATGACCCATCGCATGCACACACGTATTATCACATGAATAGGGCACAAGTGCACGGATTTGAACACATGGACTCAGGAGTGCCCCACATGACACATCTGCTCTGTGTTGCGTTGACACGCTTTCAATACCAGAAAGACTCCCTTCCTATGTGCATTACCCCCTTCCTCCATTTTGTTCCCCTGTGTCTCTCTCATCCTCTTCTTCATCTCCCCACTGTGATCAGAGGGATGAGAACAGTCTCCTACACCCCCTCCTGAGGCCCTGGGGCCAGACAAAGCGAGGAACACCTCTCAGCTGTCGGCCCCTTTTTGGAGATCAGTACAGTGAAGACGTCCAGGATTCCGTGACCAGGATTCCCTCTGTGCTGCTCTGAAACATCCCCAACCGATCTGCCCTTTTTTTCCATCAGCGCTTCACAGCAGATGGAGGGATGGGACAACTGCGCTTCACTTTGTTAGGTTTTCCTGGGCAGGGCTGCATGGGTGTGGAAAAGGGGGCCCTGCAGCTTCTGTCAGGCCTGTTCTGACAGACGGATGCGGCTGCCCTTTAGCATCAGAGAACCAGGTATCACTGCAGACAGGCTGCCCCCTCCCCCAGCGCCGCACCTGACCTTTCCTGTTCCTCTGCCCTGTCTGCACTGATCAGCCCCGCTCGGTGACAGATACACCGCCATCCCTTCTCCCGGTGTCAGAAACACAGTTTCCCCGCAGCACATCCGAGCCTGCTTCAGTCTGACACCGACCACAGCTAAGACACACAGCCCCAGCAGGAGGTGTGTGTGTGTGTATGTGTGTGAGGGTGATGGAGGGTTAAGCTGTTAATTGTTCTCATTCTTGCTGTATGATTCTGGTTAACCTTGAACCTGTCCTCTCTGAGAGGCCACTAGATAACTCCTATCTGCAGATGTGCTAATTGGACTTTCAGCAGGGAGCGGGCTTATTCAACTCATCCCTGGTGGGGGAGGGGCTTCAGCCAGGCGCCAGCATCAGCCAACCACAGCCTAGGGAAGCTCCGTGTGAGCTGACCTTCAGATGATGTGCAGTTGAACCTAGAGGGGATGGGAGAAGGTCACACTTCCTGCAAGTATTAAGGGAATAAAATGAAAATATTCACTTTCAGTGTCCATGAAGCTGCAAAACAACTGGAGAGACCCACAGAGAGAGAGAGCCAGAGAAGGATGTGGTACACAAATTTATTTCCAACATGGATTCAAATGGTTTTTATTCCCATCACCTGCGTGTGTTAAAGCTCTAGGTACATACACTATGTACATCTCTGGTCTCTGGTAGAGAAACCAGTGTGCTGCTGGGTCAGGGTGAGAGGTGAGGTAAAGCCACTCCGCTAGAGCTAAAAGAGCTTAATCACATGACACTGAGACCTCGTCATAGAAAGCGGGAGGGTCCCCGCTGCAACAGAGTCCACGGCACCACAATGAAGATGAGTGATGGCAGCTCCGGGATGCCCGTAGCTGCCGTGTCACAACTCCTCACATCAAGACCAGGTACCACCAGTCAGAACTGGGGGTGGGGATGGGTGGTGTACAACAATAGATGTGATCTTCACTGGTCCTCCATCCATCCATCCATCATCCATCCATCATCCATCCATCGCCAACCACTTATTTGAAAGCAGGTTGTGGAGTAATGTGGGAGTCTATCCCAGTCCTCATTAGGGAAAAGGTGGAGAAACACCCTGGACAGGCCACTAGTGCATCTCCGGGCTTGAGCAGCTAGGGGTTCAGTGTCTTGCTCAAGGACTCATCCACAGGCTTTCTACATTGGCCACCAATTTTCTGATTAGTAGACAACCGCCCTACCTCCTGAGCTGTACCGCCACATCTTCACGGGTCATAAACATCCATTTTTGATCTACCAGGCTGAGAAGAATGCACTCAACAGAACCGACACAGGGCCAGATCACATCCCATCAGCACCTACTGGAGGAATCAGCTCACTACTGCCTCACTGATCCTATCTGCTAGCCAACCTCCGCCAGCCAATGAGGCTTCACTCCCGATCAGGTCACCTTTGGTGGTTTTGCAAAATGGGGGTTGCAGACTCAACAGGGATCAGGTTCTGCAGTTTTAAGGTGAACATGGTTGTAGCAGGCGGGTCTACGAATCCCAAGGGTAC
>OMLC01042959.1:0-12054 GCA_900302585.1 Regalecus glesne | reverse complement strand
AGGTCACAGTACAGTATGGCGCCCTCACTCTGACAAGTAAACATGACCTTTGGTGCCACAATGAAAACTGCCATTCTTTTTGACCTTGGTGAGTATTACTGTTTGTGTAGTTCTTTTGGCTTGTTACCAACTCTTAAAAGGAACATACTTTCATTACACACAGGATCTTTTCATGTTTTACTTGTGAATTACTATCAGGAAAAAAGCCGTTTTAGCTGAGTGGTCGAGTCATGGTACAGTGCTATAGTACAGTTTCAGCTTGTCTCTATCTAGTTCCTAAAATGCCACCATTGTGGTGGAGAGTTGGGCTGTAGGTGATGTGTTTCTAAAACGGGGGGGATGGGGCGATGCACTGCTGACTGTGACAGTTTTCATATTTTCTTCCCACTTGTGTCTGACTAGCTCAAAATTTCCTGTACTAAATCACCAATCGAGGTGGGGTTGCTGGTGCAGCAGGGGTGAATATTTAAGTCCAAGGAAGGTGACAGAACTATTTTCCTTTTCTCATTGAAAGTCATCCAAATGAAGTTGCCCACGACCAACGTTTAATCCCTCTCTCAGCCCATCTCGGTATTTCTTTGCCAATGCTTGCCATATGCCATAACATTTTTGAGGATGAGTATGCTAAAATTCCCATTGAGTGAGAATTTATCATAAAGGGCAAAACTTGAGGTCTAGTGGGAGGGACGTTTGTCTTCTGCTCCTTCCTCCACTAGTTATATGTTTTTAGAACGAAGGGATTTTCAGTCTTCCACACAGACTTCTGCTCCCCCTCACCAGCAAATGGCCCACTACGTCTGGGTGGCTCTCTACCTTACCGTAATGGCGGGTCACTGGCTCCCTTCCACTTGCTATGATTATAATGACCTTGGCGGGGCTGGGGCTTGAAAACATTGGATTAAGGGGAAAGGAAAATGAGGGGAGGTTTCCATTTCGTTCTTGGCATCAAATTTGTGGGGAATTTCTGCCAAGAACCCCCACTCCCTACCCCTCATCCGCCACATCCCCCCCTCAAGTTGATGGGGCTTGGGTGCTCTCACAGTGTCGGCCGAGTGGAGCTCAAGCGAATAATGATACACAGGCTTTTACTTAGAAATGAATCAAGGGAGGGGAAAGGTGGTGGATGCCTCTCAAGCCACACATTGACGTGGAGGGCATGGTAAACCTGTATTTGATGAGCATTGGCATCCATAGTTTTGACAGAGACTTGAATAGATTATAGTTGGAAATGCTAAGGCTGACACAAACGAAAAACATTCAGTTGGGTAAGTTTTACTGGGTCCAGTTTCAAAGAAATGACCAAGCCTCAAGATTCTCATTCACAACATTTTTCCGTTACTTGCCCTGTTAGACTGATAAGATGGCCACGAGGCAGGATGGTTGTTTGCTCATCAGTAATAGAAGGTTTTAGCAAAATTGGTCTTTAAATGCTTATCGTAAGAGTTAAGGCCCTCATTGAGCCAATCTCTCCTGACTTTAACCACGCTGTCATAAGTAATGAGACTCACAAAATCTGTAGCATGTGTATACTTTGTATCTTGGTCCTGCTTCCCTGACACCTGCACGGTGGGCATTCTTATTTAGTTTCATACTTGCCTGTTAAATTATTTACCCTCTATTTGACTACATTTGACTGAGCACAGTGCAGAGCCCTACTTCATTGTCATGCAGTCGAAGGAAGTGACATCTTGTAGAAACCCTGTACAACTGGTCCTCTCCTCTGAGCAGCCTAGGTTTCCCTACTCATTGAAGGAGCTGTTGAGGGAGGAGAGAGTGTTGCTCACACTCTCCTGTCCCAGTCTCCCAGCCTACGCAGTGACTTGAAGTGGCACTTGGCCCTTCATAAACGATTTTTTTTGGAACTTATAAGGTCACCACAGTCCCCAAAGAAATTCCTCCTGAAAAAGTGTATTATAATGAGAGGTCTATTTTACATGTCATGATTAATCCCCATGTTGTAGAGATGGACACAGACTTAAATGGAGCTTGAACTTGAAAAGAGTAAAGGGAGTTTGAGAGTTTTGTTAGGGAAACTGGATTGAAGATGCTCAGCTACACTCTGCTACACCAGCTGTTTATTAATTTAGGTCAAGAAATAAAATAGTCTGCATGGAAAGCACAAAAAGAATAAGGGAGGAAGTTTTCAATTGATTTTTTTCATTTTAATTTTATTCTGTTTCACTTGTTTCCAGAGGTTGGTAGTGACCCTGCTGCACATCTAGTAAAAAGCTAATGCCAGGAGTTAGTTTTGTTACTTCACTTGTGAAAGTGAGCAAACAAGCTACTCTGCCCAGCCCAACAAAATACTAGTTATCCAAGTCATGGTATAACGAGCTGCGGTTACGATTCTTAAGCCTACATGATGCTTAGCATTTCTGACAGTCAAAGGGTTCCATTTGCTGTTGTTTTATTAGTTAGACTAGTATTATCAAGATGCTGGGAAAAAAACAACACATGGCTGCAATTAGCAAAGGTCTGTTTGTCTCCTGTTTGTGCTGTGACTTGTCTGCCAAACATCTTTTTCAGGATTCTGGTACTGTAGGCTACAAAGAAGTAAACCACACGCTAACACTTAGAGATGCACTGATGCCGATACTGGTACTGCTATAAGCTATTAGGGTGATAATAGTCTAAAAGGGAGTATCTGTATCTAACCTACCCGAGACCACTAAAATCTGATACCAAAAGCCATGAGTAACATGTAAGTGGACACAACATGGCTTCATTTATGATATTTGTAGCAGATGGAGACCTCCATCGTGTTAATGATCTATTTCAACTATTTGGTCCATGGACTGCAAGCTAATGGCTTAAGTCTGAACTAGAGGAGGTCTATTTTAAATGCCATGATTAGTCCCCACGACACAGACATAGATGAAGCTTAGGTGATTAAGGCTGGATGCCCATCCTGATGCCTCACAGTTGGTTCGAACTCACTGCCTCTGGCTCATCAGTTCCTGTAGCGTGTGCTCTACTACTGAGCTATGACGGTCCCCAGTCTAAGCCTATGCTGAGATTGGTACTGTGTTGGCCGACACTTTAAACTTTGTACTTGGAATCGGTATCGGCAGTGAAAAAGTGATGTCTTTGCATCCCGATCCTGAGACTCACTGCGTGGCCAACATTAAGTGCCAGAGGTCCTGATTTCAGTCTTGTGCACCAACAGCCATCCATTTTTGTGTTTGGAACCAGATCTGATTTGCTATTGATGGACCAAAGTCAGGGTTTGGTTGGCCTTTCTTGAGTCGACAAGGGAGTCAGTTGATAGTTGGAAAGTTGGCCGACTTGTCAGGTTGATCGACTCAGTAGAATGGATTTCTGGTGACAGGTTTGACTGTGTTGTGAACAGAGGGTAACCCAAAAGTTGATTTTTAAGGCTATAAACATCAAAAGTTTTAAGGGTATGGTACAAATCTAAAGTAAATATAATTAAATGGGCTATATTTTGTTGGTGCTCAAGTGACTAATTATTTTTGATATCCACATATTGATATTTTAAAATATAGTCTTGAGAGATATTAATTACTGCCAAGCACCACTTCTAAGTGCTTTTTCGTCTGTAGCTCCTGTAGCTCCGGCGGCATAGTTGTCCTCCACTGGAGATTAAAAATGCCCTCAGTACTTATTACAGTACCTGCATGTCTGCCTGGTCTCAATCAGAACCCCCTCTGTGTGGAATGGAAGTACCTCAGCCTTGGTAACGATTTTCCCTGTGTTGACAAGTCACAACATGGAGATCTACAGCTCGGAGAGCAGCCCTTTGGCTACACAGAGCTCCGCTTGCACTGAGTAATAGCAATCTCTCAGGAGTAGCAGGCTTTCAGCTGGCAGCAGTTCATACGGAACAGCTCGCCGGTGCAGCTGGGAAAGACGAGCAGAGTGGAGAAGGAGAGGGAGAGCTTGTGGTGGTGGTAGCGGTGGCGATGAAGGGAGGGAGGAAATGGAGAGGAAGAGCTGTTAAGAGCTTTGGGCGGTTTCTCTGTTGTTGTACCACACAAGTGCATCGAGGCCCTGCAGGACAGGCCTTTAACAGGCATGGAGAGCATGAGAAGAGGAGGAGGAGGTGGACTGAGGAGCTGAAGTCGACCGGTGGTGGCAGACGCTCGCTCTAAACAGGGAGGTGATTTATTGGGCTCTGTCTCAAATTTGACTCTTAAAAAAATCCTAAAAGAGAGAGATGGAAATTATATTGTTGAGAATTGCAGAACTTGTTGAATTGTCTCAGGAGAAATACAATCAGCTGTGGGCATTCAAAGAAGAATTGAACCGCGGAAACATCCAAGTAAGGAATTCAGATTGAGGCGATATTTGGATCCATGTCTGGCCATTTCTGTGTATTTTCAATGGTAGTTCAGTGTAATTTATTGATGTAAGATAATGTTGCAAGGAGGCTTGGAATGGCTCATGGCCATCATGTTGATCTTTGTCACTCTCAATGAATGTACTCAGCACCTCACAGTGCCACAAATGACTTCACTTCCTGTGTGGTTAAAGAGGGCAGCAGGCCTCTTATACCAACATACACACACACACATGCACACAGACTGGGCTTTATTAGCCTTTGGTGCACTAGCCAGGCAACACCCCATCTTGAGCTGATGCGGGAGTATTTCCACAGTGACTGTTAACGCAGTCAGGAGCCAGCGACAGGCAAACGTGTTTAACTAGCTGGGCACCATGTAAGCTTTTTTGTGACATGGGATCAGTTTTATAGTCCTGGAGATTAAAAGTGTATTGAAAAAAAGTGCGCTCAGACAGAATTGGTTGGAGCACAAGGCACTGACAGCTCTCTAGGGAAACAATATATCACCTCTAAAAAGAGATTGCATGTGCTTGGCCGTGTGACAAAAATCCAGAGAAGTTAATGTCGTTGATATGGAGTCATCTCCGTGAGAGTTTTTGTCAATGCAAGGGAATTTATTTATGACACAGAACACACGTGAACAGTTGAAACCGACTGAGTCTTGTACCTACATTTCGGAGGAGGCTGTACCTTATGTACAGTATGTGTCTTTGCATATTAAAGGATGCTACAAAAGATATAGAAGTTCAAGTTTCTGTCTTTTGGCATAAGGTCACATGATTTTTCTCCTCATGATGCTAATGAGATTATTTCAATGCTGCACAATTTATCCCGGGAAGGTCTCATGTAGCCTCAGATGCCCTAAAACGTGTCTATAGTCTGTAGATTATATCACTGAAGACAAACGTACAAACACAGCAGGCTTTAAAAAGGTCTAAATTGATACTCAAGTCTCACGAGGAAAACCAAAACAGCAGTGTTCAGTCCCTGATTGCCTGCGTGTTACCTCAACCCACAAACTCCTGCTTTGAATGAAGGGCATGTTCATTGAGATGGACAAATCATTAATTCCTCATACTCTACAGGGGAGTGGTCAGTGGCAGATGTATTTGCAGTTCCTCCAGAATGTTTTCTAGATTAGTACAAATCCCACCTCTGCTTGGAAAGAAAAAAAAAACACATTAAAAAAACCTAATTTGGCATGCACAGCCAGACTTTGTACTCATCTCTGGTTGAAGAGGGCCATCTCTCCCCTCAGTCTCTTTCTCTTCGACTTGCCTTCTTTATTTTTTCAATTTAGCTTTGTGTGGATTTGGATAGGAGAGTGTAATTGTCTGGAATCTTTGTTCTGTCGTTTTTATGTAAGCAAGCAACCACTTTTCTAGTTCTACCTTGTTGTGCCTGGTAGCCAGAAATGTGATAATCAGAGTGCACACAAAAACATGACCTATCCATGGCTTTAAAGGGTGATTTTTAAACCTGGGTCCTATTTTTCCATGAATTATGGTCTAAATGAGTAATCGGGACAACATTTTTTGGATTTGGGCCAGTATTGGTAAATGGACTTCTTCTTATATAGCGCCTTTCAACCACGTAAAGCACTTTACAATGAATGCCTCACATTCACCGAGCTACGGGGCAGAATACAGACCCACAACGCCCGACTCTCAGGTGTGTGTGTGGTCTACCCGCTGAGCCACCATAGTGAGAACAAGCTAAGATGTAATCAGTGGGAGCTAGTGTGCCTCTCTGATCCCACTGATGGCATCAGATTGATGTTCTAAATGTCTGACAACATTATCGAAAGGATCTCTACATAGAAATGTTTCATCCCTCGTCTAAGTGACTTCATCTCTCTCAGCTGACTTCAGATATCCTCCGACCTTATAAACAACACTATTGCATAACGACCAAAGCCAGTACAGTTTGGTGATTAGTTGCATAGCCAAATTGCATATGAAACCAATTGTCAGTTTTGGTCATCATGGAGCTCTGCTTTCGGGTGATACGTGCAGTCAGCTGAGACTGAGGGATGAATGTTTTCTCCTGCTGAACTTTATGTCCTGATGAACTTATTTGGCTTTCTGGGAAATCAGGTCTGCAGTGACCATTTTGACCAGGAGGACCACTGCCAGCCAAAGACCTCCTCTAGCTCAAATCTAATTCAAATGCCTCATCCACATTGTCTTAATTAGCGAAATATTTAGCCAAGACTTTGGAAATAAACAATTGCTCGTAGTTCCTCTCTATCTCATGCTATGCTACCTCAAATGAATGGTGAGCTCTGATAGGATTTGGCATGAGTTTTCCTTTTGTAAACGTCCAAAACCACATTACTGGGTGTAAATGGTAGCAGCAGTGATAGGGATGTTACACCAGACACTGGAAGGGGAATGTAAAGCAGAAGGTCTAGCTCTATGAGGATACTCTCCGGGGCGGTATAGCTCAGTGGGTAGAGCGGTTGTCTGGCAATTGGAAGGTTACAGGTTCAATCCCGGGTACTTCAGAGAGCATGTCGAGCTGTCCTTGAGCAAGACACTGAACCCCTAACTGTTCCCCGAGCACCATATGGTGGCAGCTCACTGCTCCTATACAATAGGATGGGTTAAAATGCAGAGAAATCCAAATTTCCCCTTGCGGGACTGATAAGGGAATTCATATTGGTGTCAGACACTTAAAATAATCTGAGCCTGTCGGTGGTAAAAACAAGCACTTTTCATGGATGTACTTTGATGGGTGCACTTGCTTCCATGGATTACATTGCATTCGGTTTTGCAGCTACAGGCTGAAGCGTTCTCACTCAATACTGGGCCAAATCCACATTTTTTTTGGTACCTATTAGGACCCTGAATGATGGAAAAATAGGGCTCAGGTTTAAAAATACCGGAATTACCCTTTAAGTGATGGTTGTCATAGCAATCATTATGCCACTAAACAGACTCAGCGGGTGAGGGATGGCTTTGAATGCGGCAGCCTGGGGTCACAACCTGGTTATGACAAAACAGATAGACCCATGAAGGCTGCTTACAGCAAACTGACTGCGGAAAGTAAACGGCAGCATACATCGCATGTCAGGTTCACATAGATTTAAGGTTGAAATTTACCCTTATGTTGGCAATGTGTCTTTTCTCCACCTTGAAGAAAGGAAGGCAGATAGATATTGGTGTGACAGAGAGGGAAAGAGCAGCATGGGGTGAACAATGCCTCTCATTCCCATCAGCTGCCCTGGCCAGCATTTAACATGGAGATTGGAAACGGAATAAGCTCTCCCCCCATCCTCCCTGGACCTGCATGTAAATGAGGTTAGCGGTTAGCGTTTCCTGCTGTGCCATGGCAATTCTTCTCTCTCTCTCTCTTTCTTTCTCCCTCCCCCTCTTTCTCCCTTTTTTATAGTGGCCTGAAACTACTCCCGTATTCCTGGGGAAGGGAGCGGGACCAATCCTGATTAGTGACCTGTCCTAACTGACAGACTAAAATCCAAGCAGGCACTGCCTTCAGCGCCTCTGCCAAATTGCAGTCAACCCAATACTGCCATAAAAAGCCCCACCTCTCACCCTCGCCCCGCTCCCACCATTTTACACATTCACTCCTACTTTCTCCTTGCCCACTTTTCTTCTCAGTGCTCCACTGCAAATAAACAATGCCTTTTGCACCTCTGCTATACATTTGCTACTGTTTACATATTTGCACATATGGAATTTCTATTCGTTTATGCCTCTTGTGCCTTATGGTTGACGAGTTTATTTAAAGCAGCTGAATGAGCTAGTGGGCCAATTTACAAACAATGCATGGATGTTGTCTACATACTCTTACCTTCTTTACCCTCCTAGTCTTGCTTCTCTCTACAAAAGCAAAATCAGCTTCACAGCCTCAGTAAGCCAAGAAAGCTATGCAACAGAGTGACAGCTTTTTCAATTCAAAGAATGCACTGTCTTCTGAAGAATGATGATTCAACATCTAGCCTACTCCTCAATGAGCGAGGTTACTTTGTCAGCTTGAAATGGAAATAAATGGCATTCTACCTGAATTTCATGTGGCATAATTGTTTTTTAAAGACACCATTAAATTGGTTATCTGAGCTCAGTTCATGACATGTTTCCCTAGGGTGGAAAAATAAGTGCAGGATGGAGTTTCAAGAGTTGAGCAGTGGTTTAGTCGATCAGAGTACAGAATGGTTGCCAAATGCTCAATGACGGCAGTTGATTTCACAGTACTAGAGGTGAGAAAAGTAAAAAGTAGAAATTAATACGGCAATGAAATGTGATTCAGGTAATTGCATGATGATTGGTGTACTTAAATGGGATTATTGTCTTCCCTGCATTTGCCTTAACTCTGACTGGTCGTAAACACAGGCTAACAGATAATTGCATATGTGATCCTTTGACAGAGAATCCTCAATACAGACTCTTGAGTTTTCTACTTCACTCAATATGCTGCATTCCTTGTGCAATCAAGGAAATATTTCTTCATGGAACATTTACATGGGGAAAAAGGCTGATTTCCTGACTCTTGTAAATGTTAAATTTTCAGGGGCACATATTTTGTGAACTCTTAGCATACATAAACCCTCAGGAAAACCATTTAGAAATAATGGGAAACCACATTTACTATTAAAATGAAACCTTTTTTCCTCCACTCTGTCTGTCATCTAGATCTCACTAAGAGGAAATGCCACACACCTATGTTTCTCTTATCACAAATGACATTCTGATCAGTATCAGCTGGCATGACTAGATCTGCACCCATCCTTGTGGCAGTCAAATGAAATACAATAATGCTATGGGTGCAAGATGTACTTTAATCCTTCAAAAATTACAACAGCTTGTTAGAATAATATCACATTATAATGTGACAGTGTTCCTGTCATGTCATGTCAACCGCTTTGCTGAAGTCAGGTCGCAGATCTGCGGGTGCCTTTCCCAGCACTCGTAGAGTGGGAGGTGGAGAAACACCCTGGACAGGTCACCAATTTATCCCAGGGCAGGCTTGGGGTATTAAGACCGGATGCCCTTGCTGACGCCCCACAACAGGTTTGAGCCTACAGCCTCAGGCTCTTTGGTTCCCCAAGAGCACATTCCACGTGTTCTACCCCTGAGCTACTATGGCCACAGCTTCAGCATTACTGTCAGATTACTTTTTTAAAATTTCTAAATTCATTGTTTGCTTTTGCTCAATGATTTACTGATCTACCAGTGCCAGTTAGGCAGACTCGCTAAAGAGCAAATTTGTTAATATCAAAAAATAATGTTAACTGAGTTTACCTGGCTAGTAGAATGGCAGCAGTGGTGTAAGTTTTAGTTAGCCATCATAATCAACAGAACTTTCTCGTGCACATTTGGATTTATTTATTTATTTAGCCAATTTCCCAGAGGCTTCGATTAAAATAAAATAAAAATTTTGGGGGGGTCTAGACATCATGTTAATATTTGATGAATGTTATTTTACATTGTGTGTTTTTGTCTTTATAATCAAAATATGTAATATTAAGCCCTGGAGCTGCGCACATAAAATTCCAAGCCACTGATTTCTTTGTGCCGGCCAATAGATGTCAAAAGTTAGTGGCTCATTGGGCCACTGCAAAAAGTGCCTTTGGGCAAAGTGCTGTTATATGAATATTTGATTTAGAAGGTTGACATGTTTGTGGATTCACTTTGGAAGAGACAGATGAGTGCATTTTCCTCAAGCCTGACTGGCCAAACAGCCTTAGCAATTTTACTCGTGTTACAGTGTTCAAATAGGCCTTTTTCCTCAATTATTTCAATACCGTTTTGACAAAAAAAAATCATCCCGTGGAAAACCCTGTACCACTCTGGCACATGGACGCAAAGATCCATCCATCTTTAACCAATCATCCGAACTCGGGTCGTGTAGCCATACTGGACCCTATCTGAGGGTTCATTGCATGAAAGGCGGGGAGACACCTGGACAGGTCGCCACTCCATCTCAGGGGTTGAACACTTAGAGGTTCAGTGTCTTGCTCAAGGATACCTCAACAGGCTCACTGCAAGGACCGGGGATTGAACCACCAAATCTTCCGATTACTAGAGGACTGCTCTACTTCCTCAGCTATGCTACCCATGGTGCAACAGCTTGTTTGTTGAAAACAAATGGTTAACACCTGGGATTAAAAAGGTTGAAGACTCAAACCAGATTCCTTGCAGTCTTTTGATGGGGAGAGAGCCATGTGGGTCTATGTCCTTGCTGCTTCAGCCTCACTTGGTGTGTCTTTGGGGCTGGATACTGTTTAATCTGCCATACATTGATTAGGCTAACTGGGTAGCTGGCCCACAGCCCACTCCACCATACTTGCATTTTGTATTTTTTAAGTAAAAGGCCATGATTACTCTTAACTGCTCAGTTAAAAGATTAGCCTTGTCAATAACAAACACCAGTGACAATCGATAAAGAAGATTTCTACAAATTAATGCGTGCGTATGTAAATGTATAGACAATATGTAGATGAATGTGTGTCTGTGTATCTAAGACAAGTTGGGGTTTAACTGTTTCATACATTGGTCCTCATAACACAAAATCACGAGATAGAGATGGAGTTATGTTGTTTTCCATCTTAGACACAGCTTTTGTGTTGTATCTCTTTCTGCAAAGATGTAATGGACCTGCTGCTCTCCCCATCTTGCAGTTTAGTTTCATAGCTTTGATGACACATCTGAGATTATGAACATGTACAGATTTTTTAAAACACGAGTTGCTAAAAATGGAAGGGAAAAATAAACCAGGGGGTAAAGGGCGCTCCATCTGCGGTGAGGAATTTCAGAGGTCTGGGGCTCTGAGTCGTCTCATTCTCTTCCAAGAACACTTCTCCTTCCTGTTTCACCTCTGGCTTGCTGCCCAAAGTACCCACAAACCACGGAGGCCAAGGCTGAAAATACACAGATGGTAATTTGCACTACATTTCAATACAACTCAGCCACCATTATATATAGCCCTACTGCCTGAGCCTTGGTCCATACTGTGAGTGTCGCCTTACCTCAGATTTCCATAAAACGGTGAGGTTTTAGTGTTATCCATGTCAAAGGCTGCAGGTTGCATGTAGAGATATGCAAGAGCAAAAAGTAGGATAAGTAATTTTTGTTTGATGAGATTTGCTTATGGTTATAACTGGGGGGTGATGAGCTGAGTGATCCCCAGACAAGAGGAAATACCAATGGGTTGATGCAGGTCAAATGGCTCAGCCGGCATTCACCTCAGACAAAATAGGATAATGAAGGCGCAGGAGTTGGAGATGGATATTGCCTTTTTGAATCTAGGAAGCAGACTCAGTTGGCTCATTAAAATAAAAAGAAATGCTGCCAACAAACTGCATTAGGCACCAGTACTGTGGCACTAAGATAACAAGTTGTATATTGTGATAGTCTTACTGTTGTGCTTTGTCGGGTTTCAGTGGCCTCGGGAGTAACATTAAAAGTTTGCTTGATCAACAGATTTCTCCTTCCAAACCGTAGGATGCATTTGATAGGCTGATGACGTGTCATGATTACCCCCCATGTTGTGGGGATGGACATGGACATAGTAGATGGAGCTTTGGGGATTAAGGTAAAATGCTCTTCTGGCACCCTGCAGTGGGTTCAAACCTGCAACATCTGGCTCATGAGTTCCTGAAGAGCATGCTCTACTACTGAGCTACCATGGCCCCAGACTGGATAGGCTGATATTCCCCTAACTGTGTTTTAATTTACATCTGCTAGTTCATCTGGCCCATTATTGTTATTGTATCTGTACTTTTTTAATCC
>OMLC01042958.1:0-13955 GCA_900302585.1 Regalecus glesne | reverse complement strand
ATCAGGAATCATGAGCCAGAAGCAGCGGGTTTGAACCCACCGCAATGTGTTAGGAAGAGCATCTAGCCTCAGTCCCCTAAACTCCATCTAAGTTTATGTCCACCTCCACGATGTGGGGACCAGTTATGACATGTAAAGTGGAGCCCTCTCATGAATGTGGTATTAAGATTTTGACTCCACCTACAGAATCCATACATACACCTGCATAGTGCTCTACAGCATCACATGCTGAGGACCTTTCCCAGTTGCTAAAGCAAGCTAAGGTCCAGCACAAACTCACTCACACACACACACACACACACACACACACACACACACACACACACACACACACACACACACACCATTAGACATGAATTCAGCATTAAACCACGACATATTCAATCTGCCTTCCTCTTTTTCCAGATGACACTGAAATTCTTGTTATAAAATAATAGCATGAGAGAACACTGGAGGTCCTTTAATTTTTCAATGAGAGGTCCATTTTTACATCACCATTAGTCCCCACATCATAGGGATGGACATGGACTGAGATGGAGCTTGGGGGTTTAAGCCCAGATGCCCTTCTTAACAATCCGTGGTGGGTTCAAACCCACAACATCTGGCTTGTCAGTTTCCTCAGCAAACTCTACCGCAGAGCAACTGTAGCCCATTAATTTTTTCATATCACCGACAATACAATAAAATCAACTGCTTGTGAGAGAACAAGTTAACAAGTATTTTGGACTGGACAGGCTCCTGTTAGCATGTCATACACAAACATGCTCACTGAATGAGCCAACTGTTGTGGCCAGAGATCCATTCACAGATAATTCAAATATTGGCCAGAGGGAAGAAGAGAGGCAGACGCTCACAGTCAGACCCCATTCCAGGAAGGGGAAAATGAAGCTGGGATGGATAAATAGAATGTGCACATAGAAATACAATACTTGAGAACAAAATGGAGTTCCAGCTCTGCTTACCTTAATGTCTCTGGTGGCACGGAGGCCGTACCCCTCACCACCAAAATTGGCCACTTCGAAGCCCTCGCACGAGGCTCCGATCTCCTGGGCCCAGGTCATCAACTCTGGGAAGTAATCCTCTCTACTCCCCTCAAACAGTACTGAGATACCTGAAGCAAGAGCAAAAGGTTTTATTGAAACAGAAGGGCAGACCAAGCCCACATGAATTATTTATCCTGCTCCTAGATCATCTTTTGCAAATCCCACTGTAGAAATCGTCACCCTCCACAATTCTAGCCATTAGATAAGACAGAGACAGTAACCCTTGCTGTTTGCCTCTGACACCAGGAGAGGCACATCTCCAACTGCACTACTCTGAAAAAGGAAGGAATGCACTACATACCTTTTGATTCAGACTCTGTTCCACAGGAAGTAGAGGAAAGTGTGACTGACTAGGCAAACAAACACGACTGTGTGACAATCCATGCTTTGTATCTATGCTGCCCTGCGTTCTTACCCTTCTGTTTCTTGCGGATCTTCTCTATAAGGGCTCGTATCTGGGTATACTCTTCCCACTCTTTCCCTGAGGAGGGTGCTGCGCTGCTGCACTCTGCGAAAGGACAAAAAAGATACAGGAGCATGTACAAGCAGAAAACATACCTAACGCAGCACTAAACTCTCAAGTAACCTGACACAAAAAGTCTTCCATCATCAAGTACAATCTGTGATGTATGGTGAAAAGAGATATGACATGGGAAAAACCAAACCTATTGGAAATCGGGTGGCTAAACCATGGCAAACACCAAAGAGTGTGTGGTGGGTCCTCGACCCAAAGCACTAACACAGTAGTGCTGAATCTTTGATGATTTATTAAAAAAGACCCGGTGAGACCACCATGTTATTGAAAAAGGTGACCCGTTTGTGAGAATTTATAAAAAAGAAAATGTGAACGCACTCTGGAGCAGTTCAGAGATGAGGTTCATCATCTCTTTGGGGGACACCACCGCTGTGGCTCCAGTCCCTGACTTCTGAGTCTTCACCCGACTCTTCTTTCCCATGGTGTTGGATGAGACGGGACACAGCAGGGCTGCTTAGAGGAGAGGAAAGGTGGTTAACATTATCAGTACATCATACATACTAGTAATACTGCTAACTATTGCCCTCAATGATGGCTACCGACCAATGCTCTGGTCAGTAGCCAGGGTTTAGAACCCAAGACCTTCTTATTGTGAAGCAACAGTGGGTCACCGTGCTGCCCTTAGGAAGGGCAGATGTCACCAGAAGGTCAGATTTTTCAAGTTCAGAAGGGACATTGTCCTGTAGAAGTCACCGCACTCTTAGCTCATCAAGGTGGGCAGGCCAGAGACTATGTAAATATCATCATTGTGTGGGGGCCGTGGTAGCTCTGAGCTATAGTGTGCACTATAAGAACTGATGAGCCAGATGTTGGGGGTTTGAAGCCACTGGGGGGCGTCAGGTAGGGCATCCGGCCTTGATCCCCCACGTTCCCTCTAAGTTTCTCAGTCCGTGTTCACCCCCACAATACATGGACTGATGGTGAGATACTATTACCATTTGTTGTTAACAAGAGAACCAACCAATGCATTCCTGGTTTAATTTATATCCCTGGCTAGAACCCCCAAGTGAATATCCCAGTGATAAATCCAAATTAATCTTCAAATGTCCAACATTCCATCTCTTGCATTTGGAGAAAGATTTTTTTTTCCTCGGTTCTCCAGCTGTGAGTGTTAGGCCCATGGCTTTTGCATGGGCGTAATGACGGCTTTAAATAGACCGAGTGTCAATGACCAGTTGCACGGAGCTTAGACTAGAGGACAATTCAATTTCTCACTGGCCTTAGCGGGAGCTCTAATGTTTATTCTGTCACTCGCCTGCAGCTGCTCTCCCTTGTTCTCTCTGCTGCCTTACTCTGACCAGCAGGCAATAAACACACAACCCCAGGGCTCAGGTACGCACACACCTCCCCACACACCCAAAGGAAACGACTGAGACAGTTTCTCTGTAATTCATCTGTTTCTGTAATCTCACCAGCCCCCTGACCCAACACAAGCATGCTTCCAGAGGCTGCCCAGTCCCCTGCCCACTCGGTCATAGTGGTGCACAAAAGCATAGTTTGGAGGTCTTGTTCTGAACCTGAAAGCAAAGCCTGTAATGTATTGGAGGTGGCTGCAATGGTTGTGATCCACTAAAAATGACTTTCCTCTCATGCTGGTACACATTAAAAATAGCATGGTCACTCGATGAGGGGCCGGATGGGTGTGTGTGTGTGTGTGTGAGTGTGTGTGCGTGCATGTATCCATTTGTGGTGGGAGGTGGGTGAGGAGGTAAAATTTACTGCTGCTTGTTCTGACATTCAGTAGCTTAAACTCATCAATGTACTCCAACAGCCAACCACTTATATGATAATGACAAGTGCTCTAGGCTAGACAGACAGCTGGCAAACAATATGCTGCCATCTTCTACGGAGAGCAGAAGGATCAGTGCCTCGACTGACACGTCATGCTTCAGTGCTGAAGGTTAGATTCTTTGGACTTAAATGCTGTGGCAGGGTATGTGTCGAATCCACACCTCGGGAGAGTATGCGACAGCGTCTGAGCTATAGCTGTATGTCTTTACAGCTCACTGTTGCCAAACATAGCAGGCGGCATAGCTCAGGAGGCAGGGCAGTGATATAGGAATCAGAGATTGGTGGTTCAATCTCCGGCCCCAGCAGATACCATGTTGAAATGTAATCGAGCAAGACACTAAACCACCAACTGCTCCTAGTGCCATGCTATGGTTGCACTCACTGCTCCTGTACAATAGGATGGGAACAAATGCAGGGGAACAAATTCCACCAGGCTTGGTTGTGTGGCATCAAAACTTTCCTACCTCATCGTCTCCGTTACTTTTGCAAACCACATAAAAACAAATCTAGGCAGGTCTCCAACAGAATAATCTTAAATAGATGTATTGAAGCTTGTAAGATTAACTTAAATCAACACATATTTGAGTCTGCAATTAGATATCGACCCGCTTTGCATATGCAAAGTAAATAGTCAGCTTTATGATGATGAACATAGCCTCAGAATAGCCTTTAGAATATCGTACACGGCAGTCACGGACATGGGTGACTTGTTGAGGCAACTGAATGCACCAGGTTCAGCTCAATTCCTGCATCCTTAAGGTTTACTTGTATGTTAGAATATCATGGAACAGGGGAAGGGTGTATGTGTAGAGGAGTGCAGCATAGTGCACATTGCCTCTGTAACTCTAGTTAATGTTCATAGCAACTTGCACATGTAACTGACTGCTGTCTTTCTGCATGCTCAATAATCCAGGTTAGGATATCAAAGAGAGTTGAGTCTCTGCTAACCCATCTACAGATCAGTGGCCACTCTTTCAAGGATGAGGATATGAACATCCGTGATATGGAGGAACACGGGTTGAATGGGGAGTCAAAAAGGCCATCGATGTGAAGAGGGAACCGCCATCCCTGAACCGAGGGGAGGAGTTAAGAGTACATCCGTCGCCATTTTACTATTCTGGGATTGGGACTATTCCCAAGTCCACTGTGAATAGTACACATTAGTATTATAATGCTAGTTAATGGTCACGGCAATGTGTGCATGAAACCTACCAGTTTTCCCTCATTATGTCACTTTATTGTTTATAAGGGTGGGATATCTGCAATGGGTTGGGGATGTGACAGTTCAGCAGAAGAGCGCGCACCTCCAATAAAGGCGTCACCAATCAAATTCCACCACAGGGCATCAAGAAGGACATCCAACCTTAATCCCTAAACTCCATCAAAGTCCATGTCCACCCCCACAAGATGGTGACTAATCATGACATGTAAAACTGCACCTGAATACCTGCTGCGAGTGGAGATGAAGAGTTCACTTAGATGAGAGAGGAAACATTTGTTTCAAATGTGTCCACATAAAAAGGATCTAGAACTTAGATGGAACTTGAGGGATTAAGGCGGGACACCCATCCTAATACCCCGTGGTGGGTTCGAACCCGCAGCCTCAGGGTTACCAGTTACTCAAAGCACGCGCTCTACTGCTGAGCAAACAAACATATCCAGAACTATGCAAAGAGCAGTGTAATGGGGAATTGAACCTCAGAGCCTAAGTGTGTCAGAGGGACCCAGGCATGGAAATTATTTTAAATACGCACCTTCATACGGTTAATGAGTTTGAGCTCAGTGTTATACTTCAGTCCTTCTGGCAAGTATGGCATGGCAATACAGAAGAAGCTTTAGTTATTTGTTATACATACATATAACGAAAAATGTTCTCTGAATTTTACCCATCCAATTATATAGGCCGTGGTAGCGATTGAGTGCGTGTTTTAGGAACTGATGAGCCAGATGGCTCATCCGGGTTTGAACCCAATGTGGAGTGTCAGGTGGGGAATGCCTTAATACACAAGCTCCATCTAAATCCATTAGCACCCCAAACTTTTGGGGACTAACCGTGACTTGCAAAATTGTCCTCTCTTTGTAAAGGAGGAGTGAGCAGCCACAGCTCCCAGGGAGTGGAAATTCAGTGTCTCGCTCAAAGACACTTCCACACACTTGCATGTGTCCCTAGCATGTGCTGGGGATCAAACCTGAAATCCTCCATTACTTGATGACTGCCCCCGCCTCAACATTGATGTCAGATTTTACATTGGAATTAGTGATAATTGTCCAAAGAATAATCTGTGGCCCTATGTGTGCTGAGTACAGCTAGATCTTGGTGCTTTAGTCCAGACTGTTGAGTATGTGCTTTTCCATCTGATCTCGTCTAAATTTAAACTTGGCTTCACTGTCACCATAAAACCTGCATGGGCAAGATCCAAATATTGATCCTAATCTATTCATGTACATTGAAGGTCTTGTAACTGTACAGTCCAATGTTATAACAGGCTAAGTGACTAAGAATTTCGGGGGAAGGGGCATCTCATAAAAAAAATGGTTCTTTAACAAGGCCATGCCTAACGCCGGTTGGCTATCCCCAGCAACTCGACTCCTGGAGGTTATAAAAGTTATTGACACTCGACTGGAGTCCATTGCTCTTCCTCCCAGTTACGCCCATCGAACAAGGAACCCAATTGGGCCGAGGAATGGAACCATGGACTGCCTTTTGGGGCCGAGACGAACCGTTTATATATTTCAAGTACGTAGGCAAACCATTTGTAGGATGATTTGCTTTCCTTACTGACCAAAATGCTACAGTTGCATGAGCTGAGGCGGGAGGGGGAGGGGGGTTAACATGTCAGAGGACTCGAACTGGAGTTTGAGACCCCCGCAGTCAGATTTACCCTAATCTGGTTAATTGGTTTGGCTAAGCTAGTCCGCTAACTAGCCGCTGAAAACTCTTCCACCCTGAATGAAAAAGACCATAACCCGCATTCAGCGCTCACAGGACAGCACAGAAACTGAATTTATAACTTTGTCTGAGTAATTTCGACACACGTTATAACACAATTCAGCCTCGCTAGCATTACCTTAGGTAAGTGACAGCAGTAGTTCCTCTCTCTGTCAACCGAGTGTGTTCAGCTGCCTCGGGGTGAAGCCTACCGTGATGAAAACCACGCCTGCCGAAACAAGAACTTCGAGGACTCTGATTGGAGCATTTGGAAGTTCCGCTCACTCAAACTACCTCAGTCTAGTGATTTCCATTGGCTCTTGAGAAACGTGCCCCAGCAGGCTACTTGACAGCGATTGGTACTGGAGGTATGAAAGCGTTTCAGAAGTTATCATTGGTTGAAAAATAAATCAGTCATCTTTACTCTATATGGAAATGAACACAAACCCCGCCCTTCTTCCATGCTGTGGTTGGTTAAAAGTTTGGCTCGGGACATTAAAATGACCCTACGTAATAATTCTCGCTGCTGTGATTGGTCGAGAATCACGTCAATCCCACAAGCAGAAGGACTAACGTGCTCGCCTTTACCATTGGTCCTTTGTTTACTTGCGACGATCTCGGTACCCAAAGTTAGCATCTTCCAGCCTAGCTTGTTCTAGTCTGACCAACTGGTGACTCCGGCAGCTGAATGGGTATCTCTCCGCTCACCAGTAAACACCAGCCCCAGAGTCCTCACACGTGTTTTGACCGATACCGATGTCAGACCCGTCGGCTGAGTAACGCCGCCGTCCTGCGCTTTCTCCCAGTGGAGGGCATCCTCCGTGGCCGCGTCAGCCCATGAAAGATTTCAGGGAGCACTCCTCCACCCCTGCGGCCCAGGTCACAAGCCTGGATCACCTCAAGCCATGTTGGTACTGGGACAAGAAGGACCTGGCCCACACACCGTCCCAGTCCGAGGGACTGGACCCCGCCACCGAGGCCAGGTATCGCAGGGAAGGTGCACGGTTCATCTTCGACGTGGGCACACGCCTGGGACTGTATCCTTCCTGGCTCTGGTATAAAATGATGATGCTGGATAAGTATCCCTAAATAGCCTGTCGAATGCTGGTGTTGTGTTATAACCTGTTAATAAGCCGTCCACAAAGACATGGCAGTCAAAGACGCGAAGCACAGTTGCGGGTCTTTGTTACAGCGTTTATCGTCTTAGCTAGCGGTTAGCCCTGGTCCCTCACACCAAGATGGTCCTGGGTTCGAATCCCATCTCAGTCTTTCTTCTCTGGAGTTTGTACGTTCTCCCCACGACTGTGTGGATTTCCTCCAGGTACCCCGGTTTCTTCCCTCCATCATTAAGACATGCATGTTGGAGTCAATACTCCTGCCTGTGCCCCCGAGCAAGGTAGTAGGAAAACAATTGGAGTTGGTCCCTGGGTGCTGCAGCTACTCACTGCTCCTGTACAGTAGGATGGGTTAAATACCGAAAACACCTTTCATTTGATGTCTGCACAATGACAAATAATACATGTAATAATAAAGAAATAACATAATGCACATGCTCCATAGTTTAATTCCAAGTAATCCAAAGCACACTGATTACACTGTAATCACAGCTGCATAGCACATTTTTAAACCACAGCAATTCAAGATTCAAGACTTATTTTTTAATATTGTGCAAGCACAACGAAATTGCAGTTTTATCAGCCTCTAATGATGTACACAGAGAATAAGAAGACAGCTTTGGTGCAGCTGCTGTACCAGGGCTGGCATGCGGTTTCACAGGATGCTTTCTTTCTATGGTACATCTATGGAAGCTGACGAGCACCATTTGGGGGAGGTCGGCTCCCTTTAGCTTACTCAGAAAGTAAAGGTCTTGTTTCAAAAAAGGGGTGAATCAGTTCAACAGGATCAAAACTTTATTTAGAAACGTTTCGTCACTCACCATGTGACTTTTTCATATGCAAGTTGATCACCCAACTCTCATATGAACCCAGCCTATTGTGTGGTATCAATGTACTGTTTATAAGGGGGGGGTGCTTTATTCAGCTCAGACTGAAAAAGTCACCTGGTGAGTGATGAAACATTTCTAAATAAACTTCTGATCCAGTTGAACTGATTAAACTCTTTTTGTGATTCTCATAGCTGGATTATTGAGCATGCATCAAGCTAAAGGCTTTGTATTTACCCACCACTACTAAGACGTTGTCAATCCAGGAGAGCTCCTCTGTGAGGATGACTCCCAGGAACGTGAAGCTGGGCACTCTCCACAGCCTCTGTGTTGATGTGGACAGGACTGTGTGGCCTTGAAGGTCATAGAGCCCTTGGCCTTTTTGGTGTTTAAAGTTGTTGGCATACCACGTTGTCAGGTTCTTAACCTCCTCCCTGTATGCAGCTTCACCGTGCACTTCTAAGCTCAACTCAATGTAATAGTTACAGGCTGTTTCAAGGGTTCGCTTTGTGAAATATCCCTGATACAGGTAGTCAGTGTTCACATGATGAAGGCTTTACCATTGGTCCTCTTAACCACCAGTTAACAGACACTATGACACTCTGGCAACTGGGATCATTTACTTCCACCGCTTCTACATGTTCCACTCCTTCAAACAGTTCCCTCGATATGTAAGTGTGGTTCTTCATTCTTCTTTCTCCATTTGGGCTGGACTTGTCAGAGGCATGGGACAGTACAGAGAGAGTATACCTTCCTTTTCACTATTTCTTTTATTCAGAAACGTTTTGAGACTCAGACAGGTGACATCACCGACCGTCTTTGAATAGTGGTGGTGGTCTGAGAGTACATCTGTCATCATCTGACAATGCTGTGATCGCAAACATTCCCCAATCCTCTGTGAATGGTGCCCATTGCCACTGAATGTGCAGTTGATCACCCAACTCTCATATGAACCCAGTCTATTGTTGTGTGGCATCAAGGTACCGTTTATAAGGAGGGGGGGGTGCAGTCAGCTCAGACTGAAGAAGTCACATGTTTGAGTGACGAAACGTTTCTGAATAAACTTCTGATCCAGTTGAACCCATTCACCTCTTTCTGGGATTCCCATACCTGGATTACTGAGCATGCATCAAGACATACCTTCCTTTGGTTTTACGACCTTGGAGAGGTAGTCCATCTGCATGTAAACAACATGAGAATGTACCGGCAGTACAGTTTTGAAATGTAGTACTCTTCACATGCCTCTCTCTCTAGATAGACAGAACCGTGTCCTTGAGGAAGACAGTGACCTGCTCCCTGAGAACTGTGCCTGCTCACTGCTCCAACAATAGGATGCTTTGAATGCAGAGAACACATGTCATTGTGTGTGTTTAGCATGGTAAATTAATAAAGCTTCTTCTTCTATAGGTGACGGCAGGATGCTGCCTTTTCCTAGCAGGCAAAGTGGAGGAGACTCCCAAAAAGTGCAAGGACATCATCAAGACGGCACGTGGCTTGCTGAATGACATCCAATTTTCCCAGTTTGGAGATGACCCAAAGGTTTGTAACAAGAGATGTGGCAGATGACATGACAGAAGTCCACTTGGAATATTTTCTATTGCCAGAGTGTTTAAGACAATAGCTATTCACTGTATAGTTTCTCTTCGGTGTTTAGCTTTGACGCTACAGTAAACACGTCTGTGTGCTCGTGCACAGGAGGAGGTGATGGTGCTGGAGAGGATCCTGCTGCAGACCATCAAGTTTGACCTGCAGGTAGAGCACCCCTACCAGTTCCTGCTGCGCTACGCCAAGCAACTCAAAGGTAGATATCTGCTGTTTCATTCTTAAAACCTCTCGTTCAGCCCTTCTTTGGGTCAGGAGTAGAGAACATTGAAATATCCATCCATCCATCCATCCATCCATCATCCATCCATCATCCATCCATCCATCCATCGTCAACCGCTTATCCGGTGTCGGGTCGCGGATACATTGAAATATGAAAACAGCAAACATCTTGGAATTTCCTTGATATCAGTCTGTTAGAACTCATTAGTTTAAATTTCTCTGTAAGGATGATACACACCAGCATGACTGAGTAACACGTCTGCAGCTTGGTTCCTCTTCATGAAGCAGGCATCTCACAGTATAAGCGGGTATTAATGGTGCACGGCAAAGAAAGGTCGATAGGATAACTATTATTTCATTTTTGCAGGTGACAAGAACAAGGTGCAGAAGGTTGTACAGATGGCGTGGACTTTTGTGAATGACAGGTCTGTTAATTCTCTTTACTTGCCAGGTGTGCAGTGGCTCATGACATGACATGACATGACATGACAGGCATATAGCAGACGCTCTTATCCAGAGGGATGAACAACAAGTGCATAGGGTCCCCAGTAGAGTTTGTGTTTCAGGAACTGATGAGCCAGATGTCTCGGGTCCAAACCTGCCGTGGGGTGTCAGGAAGGTGTCCAGCCCCACAATGTGGGGACTAATCATGACACTTAAAAACACACTCCTAGTATAACACAGCACAGCATCCAAGGTAGTCTAAATCTCTCACTGGCATAGCTCCTGCAGAATATGAGTCAGTGTTCTGTATGTCTAAACTATTTCAGGAATGGGTTATCCAGTCCTAGTGCAGCCTGCTATAAATCACTGATATGGAAGGAAATGCCTGTTCTCAGCATACCCATGCTGGCCAGGGGGTTAGGTTTGATGACGTAGTAATGGACAGTCAAGAGATGACTTGGGTCTCTCACGCGGTGGTCCTCTCCTGCAGCCTGTGCACCATGCTGTCCCTGCAGTGGGAGCCAGAGATCATAGCGGTGGCTGTCATCTACCTGGCTGGACGTCTCTGTAAGTTTGACATCCAGGAGTGGACTTCCAAGCAATCATCCCGTCGCTGGTGGGAGCAGTTTGTCCAGGATGTCCCTGTGGAGGTTCTAGAAGGTAGGAGGCGTATGAACCTCTCATCTAGTCTTACCGCTGGCTTTGAGTAGTTCTACACGGACTTGATTCATGTTGAAAACATCTCACAAGTGCAAGCCTGTGACAGGATAACAGGTAAGTGGAACTCGACAAGCTGTAATCTCAAGGTGGATACCTGATGCTGCTGATTTGAGTTAAAAAGGCAAGAACTAACAGGAATTTCTCTGTGGACTGAAGCAAATTTAAAAGGGTTCGAGTAACATTCACAATACTGGGCTTCTTTTACTAAAATGCCATCAATCAAACCCTTCTTATGTTAAGGCTGTTTTGAATATCAGGTAGAGGATATTTGGAAAACCTCATATTAAAAACAACAGTTTGCCAGTTTCACCATGTTCATCATCTCTTTCCCTCTCTGTTTTTATCTTTTTCATTTTTCCTCTCCATTTCCATAGATATCTGCCACCAAATCCTGGACCTCTACTCCCAGGGTAAACAGCAGATGCCCCAGGGTGCTGGGCTTTCCAGCAGCACAGCGATACCGGAGAAAGCCCCCTCATCCAACCCAAACCCCAACCAGCAGCAGGCCCAGCCTCCCTCCACCACCTCTCTTCCATCTCCTGCACCAGTGCTCGCCAAGAAGACGTCCCCCCAAGCAAGCCCCCAGAGACAGCTGAAACCCACCCAGGTGACAGGTGTAAAATGAACATTCATCATTTTGCCCCCCGCGACCCGATTTCGGATTAGCGGTTGACAATGGATGGATGGATCATCTTGCCATTGAGAGACGGAGAATGAAATGGATGTGAATCTAGTGCAGATGAGTCAATCTAGCCTGCCAGGGAGACGTTTCCCATGGCCTGCTTTTTGCACGCTGGGGCTATGAAAAATATAGGATTGATCGACTTCATTGCCTCTTATAGTCGATCCTTCTGTGTGTATATATCTGAACGTTGTTGTGTTGTCATTCCATGTGAAGTACATGTGGGACCCATGAAACCCAAGTCAAACTCCATGTATGTGACAACCTACATGGCCAATAAACTGGTTCTTCTTCTGATTCTGAATTTTTACTCCAGTAGAGTTCTCCAGTGTGCCACACATTCAGTACCAGCCTGGCTGGAGTCACACTGGGAGTAGCAAAGCCAGCCGTCCAATGCCCATCACTGATCACTTCTGTAGAACATGATTGTTTCAATCCTTGGTTTTTGAGCACTCTCCCTTCTGTTGGTGGTTCACTTCAAGAGTTCTTGTCACATCACCGTCAACCACTTATCTAAAGTCGGGTCGCGGAGTCACGCTGGTCGAGAAACACCCTGGACAGGCTGCTATAGTCCAACCCAGGGTAGGTGTGGGGGATCAAGGCTGGATGCCCTCCCTGATGCCCCCACAGTGGATTTGAACCCACAGCCTCTGCCTTGTTAGTTCCCAAAGTGCAAGCTGTGCCACTGCAGCCTCCCTGAGGGAGAGCGGTCACCTAGTAATTCGTGGTTCGATCCCCGGTCCTTGTAAGAAGCATGTTGAGGTGTCCTTGAACAAGACCTAAGTGGACCTTCTTTAATGACAGGGCACAAGAATAGAGGGGCTGTGGTAGCTCGATGGTAGAGGGCACACTTGGAGAATCGATGAGCCAGAATTTGCGGGTTCGAACCCACCCACCGTCACAGTGTCAAAAAGGGCATCCAGCCTGAAACCCCCCCCCCCAAGCTCCCACTCAGCCCATGTGTAACCCACGGCATAGGGACTGATGGTGATCGGGGACCTCTCATAACAGTGTACAACCGATGAGTCAAGACAACACACCCACAGACAGACCGCGGCAGGCGGTTGTAGTTTCATCAGGCCTAGTTCTCTAACTTTAAGATGGGTAGAATCATGGTTCTGTCATGTGGTTTTCTGATTCACTAACAGCAGATTCTCTGTTCTGGTCAATAGAAAGTATAGCAGACATGTCATGTTGCTCTTTGTTAAGGAATCTGACCTCGGTTTCTCTGCCTTTTAGCCATCTCCCAAAGAGGACAGCAAGGCCGCAGGTGAGCAACAGCCTGCCTAGCTAACCATAACCCCACATAGACATCTGTAGGCTTTGGCCTCTGGTTTCTACCCACTGAGGCTTTCAGCTGCCACTTCCTTACCTCTTGTGTTTCTGTTTGAGCAGAGCTGATGAGCTCCAAGATCCCCCGTCTTGAGCTGCCCATGCCTCCTCCCCCTACGACACAGCCAGCATCAGGTCAGTAGTGTTCTCTGCCTGCCCCTGTCACCTGAAATGCCCTGAAACTGTTCATCCTCCTCCCCATGTCAGCATCACAAAATAGAAACAGTGTTCTGTTGGAGGAGTGGTCATCTCTCGACCATGTTTGAGACAAACAAATGCAGAGGATCATAATAATGATGATAATTATATTGATGATAATAGTAATAATCATGATAATATGTTTGTACAAATATCCCCATGTGTTTCTCTCCTTTATAGAGCACAAACCCCCTCCCTCCTACCTGTCTGCTCCCCTTCCCAGAGAACCGGACCCCTCCTCCAATCCATCAGAACCCTCCAAGGTCTCTGCCCCACCTCCACCTCCCCAATCGGTGTCCATCCACCAGCCGCCACCCTTACCCCACCGACCCCCCCATCCTCCGGCCACTGCCACCTACATCATGGGGATGCCCACCTCCAGCTCCTACATGTCTGGCGAGGGATATCAGAACCTCCAGTCCATGATGAACACAGAAGGACAATCATACACCACCATGCCCCAGGCGTATCCGCCCCCGCTTGGCTACCACAGCCATACTTACGCCCCTGCTGCC
>OMLC01042956.1:0-16321 GCA_900302585.1 Regalecus glesne | reverse complement strand
ATAACAAGCACGATTATCAAGAGATATGTCTCTCATCCAAGACATTCTACAACACAAACACACACGAGCGGATGTGACGTTAAATCCTTGACAAATTGGCTCCACGTGACGAACACTCAACTTTGCCTGGCTAATCAGCCTTTATGGCTGTGAACACATCGCCTGATTGGCTGCATGTGCAACAATTTAGTAACAATGGCAGACTGGTATTGTGATATTGTGCCGAACATGTCTATGGTTGACTCGCTGACCACGTTTACCAATGTTTTACTGACGAATGAAGAAGACAGTGACTCATTTTCCCTCCGTTTCAAACCCCATGTAGTGTGAGAAAAAGCACCCCCCCTTACCTCATGAAAAAGCGCGCACCCCTCGTACATACACTCCCTTCCCCCGTCTCGTCAAACAGTTCAGAGTCTCTGATTCAAGAGCAAATAGCACAGCAGTTACCGATACTCACCAATGGACACAGAGACTAATGCGTGTGAAAACGTGGAATGGGTCTCTATCAAATCTTCCGCCATCTGTGGATGTAGGTAAAAGCTGGAAGTACAAAAATGAATGAGAAGTAGAATTTGTCTCTTGCCACATTTAAACGCAATGTGGTTGCAATCAGTATTCCAGACATGACTGATTTTCCTCCCAAACTGGGGCCTCGTCTTATTAACCTAATCTTTATAGAAATAAATACATAAAATACCAATATTAATGGGTCAATTGACCATTGGTGGTATACAACTATACATTATGTATGGTTGATGTCAACTATATGTCGTATCACACAACAAGTGGCGTCAGATCAAAGGCAGATCCATTTATATTTCCCAGTTTCCATTAAATCTGGCTTCGACACTAATATTTGCTGAAAAACTCACCAAAGCACTGCCCAAATAGCAGTAATCATACTATGGACGAAGGATGAGGAGATATTCCTCCATTTCCATGCATTCCTGGAGGCAGACTCTGGTATGGGGAGTTCTCCGAATCCAGTGTTCACCAGTCTAAAAAATCCAACGGAGCCAGCAGTTGTTAAAATCACAGAACTTAAATCCATGATTGAGTGCCTTCAATGAGTCCAGACGAGAAACTGAAGATCCGCTTCCCTCTACCCGGCGATTTATCCTGATTTATGTCTGAAGCCCGCGGGTTAAGCCAAACGTTACCCGGTAGACGACAGCCGCTGGATGTAATGGATCCAATCGTATAATTCTTTCAAATATCGCCTATAATGTCCATCAAATAGCCTTCACAATGCGTGTAAAACCAATTGCAGGTATGCAAACGATTTGATAAATAGAAGGCTTAATATCTACGATTTAGACACTTTCCCACTGACACGTATTGTCAGTGATTTGTTTCAAACCCTAAAGATAACTTGGGGTGCGTAGGCGTCTGAATCTAGGCGTCACGAACCAAACTATTAAAATTTCCAGTCTTGCTTGTGTAAGTTCTTGCTGTCACTGTCACCAAACAACAGACACCCCCCGCCCCTACTACGAAGGGGCGCGGCTACATGTTTCGCTCTCAGCCCGCCTCATTCATTCATAACCAACTGTGGACTTGTGGGAAAAGTAGTTTAATTCTAAAGTTTCCGAAACCTCGCGCGCAGGCATGCAGAATCTTCACATTGGCCAAATAGGCAATGTTACACTGACTTCACCGTCATATCATAAAATTCAAGGTGGAATTTAAAAATAACAACACAGAGTGCACTCGAACGGTATAGAGTTCAAAATTGAGCCGCGAAATTGCGTGTTATTTCTATTTCAAAACCGCAGCGACATCGTGCGATCAAACTGAGCGCCTACAACACTGTCGCTGGCTAAAGTGTTCGAGAACCTCTGCTTCTGATTGGTTAAGGTCAGGTTATTACCTTACTCTGATTGGTTAAGATTATAGTTAAGTTGGCGTTAGGCTGAGGTGTAGACCGTCAGAGCTTTCATAACTGAAATTTAATTAAATTGGGCTTGAGAAACCCTACACGCGGCCAGTTCTGCCGTATCTGTATCGTGCAGGTGTTTGAGGTTTGTGCATCCGTTATAAATAATGTATTATATAGATGATTCCCCTTGCTCCAAATCTATATCTAGATTTGCGTAGCAACTCATTGTATATGTCTTAGCCGCCGAGTATCCGAAGACTTCGTAGCTGAAAGCTCAAAGATGTATTGACTTGTATCTTGGTTTATAGCTTTCTTTATTTGAATTATTGCATCTTGTCATATCTTGGGAACAGTTTCATTTAAACTCGTGTAAATTGCCTTGCTCCGGCAAAACACAAAGAGTACTTCTAGCGTCCAGTCTCCACGTAAGCCATGGCCCATCATCGACTTCATTGGATTGAAAACTGTTCTTTTCCATAATGATTTTGTGCTCTAGCAGGGTTGTAAGGGTCAAAGGCAGATCTTGTTTTACCTAACGTAATTACTCCTCTTGGTAGTGAAATATGTGACCGTCTAAAGACGATGTCTTCAAACACAATGACAAGGACATAAGTATCTAGTTGCTGTTCATATCCAGGTGTAGGTTGTGATCCATCATGGTAGATATAAAATTCTCACGTGACCAGTAGGAATAATTTACAGCCTAAAATTTAATTTAGACTACATCCCATTATCTTTGTTTGCAGTTCAAAGATAAATGTGTTTTTTAAATTACAATTAAAAATATACCTTGCACCTCCTAAATTGTCTAATCAATGACTGGATGTATGGATGAGTTACTATGCAACCCCACGTTCAATAGTGAAGCTTGGCAAACCCTTTCCCCTTATTTCATCCTTGACCTTGTCATCAACAAATAATTTCACGTGTGTGTTATCATGTTTTATAACTGTTATGTCGTTTCAGGATATACACATTTGAAGCATACGGTATAATTCCAGGGGAAATATGAGCAATATAGGATAATCATTGGGACTGATGATGTCTGTTATTTCAAATTACATTACTGTTTGCTAGACAGCTGACACAATTGTGGAACCGATTTTTAATTTGGATCATGTGGCATAGAGGGTTTTGTGTTGTTTTTTTTGTCCCAGTTCAATACAGCACTATAAAGGTTTTCTTTCCTGCCAAACACTCAGACAGCTGATTTTTACTGATTAACATCATTTGAACCAGAACTGATTGGTGAAATCAACTGATGCAGGGTTGGCACAAAAACCCAAATACACATGGACATCCACAGCACATAATTGAACCCATCTGACCTGCACAGTACTGTTGGTCAACACATTTTATGGCACCATGAGTGTAAATTAACATGCCACATGTACATTGTAATAAGTGACTTGTATCCTCTAGCTCATTCACTATAGGGGTTACATCCACATAATTGTGTTGCTGTGGGGACTCAGTAGCACATTGGTTAGGACACATTTCATGTCTCATAAAATGATGCGGGTAATGTTGAGAGCAAGGAGCAGTAAATCAAAAGATCAGCTTGCACTTTACCGATAAATATTGGTGTTTTTGTATTTGTTGAACAAGTCATCTTAAAATACAGCCATATAAATGTTGAATATGGGATTTGCTGGTGTACTTGGTACAGCCAACCAAAGATGATTGTGGTTGTGGATATCACTAAGAAAGATAAAAAGTCCCAGTTTGACTTATCCTCATACAGCTATGGATCAAGATGTGGTCCAATGTGGAAAGGAGGAGGAGGTAACTGGACTGGTTTGCCAGGAAGATGACCTACAAGATGGACAGTAAGAGACTATTATCTACTTGGATTTAAATTAAGCTTTTGTGCAATGGGTGAGATTTGCAGTGGGTTTGAAGAGCTCTTTTGCATTGTGCTCTGTGTTTTAGGATGAAGGAGGTAGCAGTGGAGGATCAGAAGGTGTTGTTGGTTCGTACCCAGGGTCAGTACAGTGCTATAGGAAGCCAGTGCTCTCATTACAACGCTCCTCTAGCTAAAGGTAAAACCCCCTATATCCATTCTCTGCTTTTCTCATGCACAAACCTCTCAAGAAAATGTACACTTAAAAGGATAGGATTCGAAATGGAAGAAAATATTGCTGGAGTAGGTCTTTAGTTCCTCTACATATTTGATTGTTGCTACTGGGTAACTTACTGGGATAGTCTATACCTATTTAAACTCACCACCCCTAGAGTTCATTAGTAGGTTTCAGTCATCCGTCTTTTCTTCATAATGGACACACAGCTCCAACTTACCACCCACTGTCAATATACCACAGTAAGGCAGTGGTATATTGATTAAATAACACATCACAATCTAAGAAAGTTGAATCGGTTTATCTCGACACAACGTTTAGTGGGCAAATGTTTCATCAGTCATTTAAGTACCACTGGACAGCACAGCGGCCCAGTTATTGAGTTTCTTCCCACCATCAAAAATACATGCATGTTGGGGTTAATACTTTTGCCTATGCCCCATACCAAGGAAATAGGGAAAAGAAGTGGAGTTGGCCCCTGGGTGCTGGAGCTGCTCACTCCTCCTTTACAATAGGATGGGGATAAATGTAGTGAACAAATTTAATTGTATGTATGTACAAAGATGAATAAACAAGGTATGTTTCTTTTTCAGTCTCAGGTGACTGATGAAAATTAGCCAGATGGCTAAAGCTGCCATATTAACGTTTAATTCTAAATGTTCATTACATACATTGTCCCTATAAAAGGAGATTTTTTTTAATATGGGAATTGTCATGACAATGGAGGAATGCTGGTTTGAACGTAGGTCAAAGAGGCCATCTATGTTAAGAGGGAACAACCATCCCTGAACTGGGGGGGGGTCTCCATTTTACAGCAAATATTCCCCAATCCTCATTGAATTTGGCAGAATGGTGGCTTAGTGGTGCACTGTTGCCTCACAGCAAGAAGGTCCTGGGTTTGAACCTCAGGCCATCCAAGGTCCTTTCTGTGTGGAGACATGCATGTTAGGGTTAATGCTTCCTGTAACCCTGACAAAGGCAATAGGCAAAATAACTGTAGTTGGTCCCCGAGTGTTGCAGCTGCTCACTGCTTTTATACTACAAGATGGGTTAAATGTAGAGAACACATTGTGTTTACGTACTGTGACATAAGTTTCTTCTTTCTTCTGCTCTCCATTAGTAAAGTATAGTGATCAAGGTGGATTTAATTCACAATCTTGATTTGGTGCAACAAGCCACTCCATGGTTCAGTCAAAGTTAAAATGATACTACAACAGTCATTGTGAATTCACGTGCTTTTTTCAAAAATACACAGTTGTTACTAAACTCTCTCTTAGTGTTTGTTTTCTTATGTCATAGTGGAATGACTCCTGGCGGTAATCACTTGTAGACGGTGTTGCAAGATTCAATATATATATTGTCAATCCAGTTCTACTAGTACAATCTGATGGCAAGAAGAATCATGCTAGGAAACAACCGTTAAGAAAAACCAAGAAGACATGAACAGTCTCAACTTCATTAGTAATGGAGTTGCATTAATTACTTGAAGAATGTTTTAACCTTGTATTTTCTGTTGTGGTTCAGGAGCACTGCTTGGTGATAGAGTAAGATGTCCCTTTCATGGCGCTTGCTTCAATGTCAGGAACGGTGATATTGAAGAGTATCCTGGTTTGGACTGCCTGCCTAGTTATAAGGTGAAATCTGCCTTCCGTTGTGCTAATTCGGTGGCAGTGCCGGTCTTAAGGAATGAGTCCAAGCCAAAAATCCTCTCGCTACTTCACAACATGAACATAACTTGTTGCTCTTTAGTTTCAAGTTCCGTTCGGTGGCAAAGTAAAACTCTGTCCATTTTGTCTTTCTCATTGTTCATCAAACGAATCAAAGATAAGCAGTTTGCTGTTGATGAACTGTGTAAAAGACGAACTGACTTGCCATTGCCAGCCAATGAAAGTTGGAACTGAAAGTCAACAATTTTTCAAGCCACTTTTGCTCAACTTGCTTAAATCGAAACACAGTCTTTGTTTAATTGTACAAAGGTAAAAGTAGATGTGTTAAAATAGCACCAGGAAGGGACAATTTAACCTCTAAATAAGGAGTGTCAACCACTTATCTGAAGTTGAGTCGCAGAGTAAGTAGTTTGAGCAGGAGACCCCAATCTTCCTTTTTCAACCAGTTTTGACTGGGGGATCCTGAGGCGATCCCAGGCTAGCGTGGAGATATAATCCCTCCCCCTGGTCCTCAGTCTACCCCAAGGCCTCCTTCCTGATGGACGTGCATGGAACAACCTCACTTGGGAGGCGACAAGGTGGCATCCTTACTAGATGCCTGAACCACCTCAGCTAGCTCCTTTCTATATAAAGGAGCAGCAGCTCCATTCTAGATATGCAGGTTATTTCAAACACTACAGAGAGATAAGGTTTGGATGTATGCCAGCACTACATCACTGTCTATCTAAAACCTAGAAGGTTTTAGCTCAACAATAGAATGTGCGCCTAAACGTTAGGCATTCCAAGTTTGAACCCGCCACAGTATATCAGGAAAAGGAAATCTTGCCTTAATCCCCCAATGCTTGGTGAATATGAGGCATTCATTGTAAAGTGCTCTTTAGTTGTTGCTAGACTAGAAAAGCACTATATAAAACTAAATCCATTTATAAACAGGAAACAATACATCCTTTACATCCTATATACTTATGACTTGTTTCATAAGATTTCCTGTTAGTGAAAATAGTTCCGTTTTTCCATTTTGGATTTATAAGTATACTGCAAAGATTCAATTTCCCAACGGGTATCATTCAAGTTTCAGCCAATCGCCCAACTTTCCATTTCATAGGTCAAAGTTGAAGATGGCAAAGTGTATGTTTCCATCAGCAAGAAAGTGAGTAAAGGCTTAAAAAATAATTTACTTTGATTATTTTTCCCTTCTCAAATTTAATTCAAATATTCAACCTGTAATACTTTCCTGTTTTTCCTTTGGCAATTCCATTAGTCTCTTAAACTGACCAAGCGAGTACAGGAAATGTGCAACAGAGACCCAGGAATCAACCACACCATCTTACTCATAGGCGGAGGTATGGACTGAGTAACATATTGGGGATAATTGGAGATTTCATTGAAGAATTGAAAACAAAATTGCTGTTATTTAAATTTACAAATTTTCCAGTTGTCTCCAATGGTGAGAAATTAAACGAGGGCTGACTAGGGGTCCCAAGTTGGTGCTTGTCTGATACCTGAGCATTATCTAAATTTCTGGATCTCAAAAAATGACCAGTGAATGACTTAATGTATTGTTCATGTGTTCAGGACCTGCTGCATTGATGTGTGCTGAGACACTGAGACAGCATTGCCACCAAGGTCGCATCATCATTGCAAGCAAAGATACACTCCCTCCAATTGACAAGCCCAAACTGAGTAAGGTAAGGATGGGGGTCAAATGAGGGCGCCTGTATACAGTCATATTCATTGCAAAAAAAATGAGATTGCACTTAAAAACGCTTTGGTTGTAGTTCCCCCGTATACATTAGTTTGCATTTACAATGAACAACTCCATTATATACATTCTATATTAAAATAAGCAGCTTTTGTAATGCTCTGTTCCTTGAAGAACTCACTATTTAAGTCTTGCCGTGAAGACTGTATCGTAAAAATAGCATTTTTTTCCCCTCAGCTAATGGATATAGACAGCAACAGTATCCTTCTTCGTTCAAGTGAATTTTTCCAACAGTATGGTATAGAGATGTGGACAAAAAAAGAGGTGAGAGGATCAGTGTCTCTTACTTCATTTTGTTAAATATCACTCAGAAATCCTTGCTAATAGTCATGAGAGTTATTGGTTTGAGAAAAACAAAGATATTACACATGACCCAAATCAAAGCTTGATCCATTCTTTGGTCATGACAAGTGATATCCGGTGTTTATTGTTTTGTGTTCCAGGTGGTTGCAGTAAATCCAGTGGATAAGATGGTGAAATTCTGTGATGGCTCTTTCCAGGGTTATGATCAGCTTCTCATCTCAACTGGTTGTAGGTTAGACTCTGTGTCAGTATGCTGTATGGTACCTCTGTTTATTTTCAAAGCTATAATTTTAAAGTGAAAGTTCTATTGCTGTTGGTTACAAGGGATTTATTTAAGCGGTATACTTGTCTATTGAACACTATTCTTGATTTGGTTCAGTATCGCTACTGTCCAATTCCTTTTTATGCTTCCTGTGGTTGAACACAGGTTTGAGCTGTAGTGGCTCAGTGGGTAAGTGCACCTCTGGGAGTCAGGCATTTTGGGATCATATCCCACCGCCTAGCTCGGTAAATGTGAGGCTTTCATCATAAAGTCCCTTGAGTGGTCACTAGACTAGAAAAGTGCAATATAAGAACAAGTCCATTCACCATTTTACCATTTGAAGATGACAAAAAGGTGAAATCTCTGAAATTTCTGGCTTTCAGACAATAACCAAGGTATACTCTGCCTTGTTCTTTTCAAAGGGCAAGACCCCTTGACTGTCCTGGGTGGGACCTGAAAGGAGTAAAGTTGCTGGAGAGTTATGAAGATGCCAAAGACATCTCAAGCTCCTGCCTGGGCCAGAGGGTCATCGTTATCGGAGCTTCCTTCATAGGTTCATAGGTTTGATCTCCACCTAGCACAGGAAAATAAAGGTCTGGCTGTTTGAAGTCTATAGATGTCACAATTAGTCCCCATGTTATGGGGGGGGGGACAGATTTAGGAAACTCAGGTGATTAAGGCTGAATACCCTTCCTGACGCCCTGCAGTGGGTTCAAAGCCGCTACCCCTGGCTTGTCAGTTCCTGAAACACACACACTACCACTGAGCTACTGTGGGCCCTGTGACTGTTTCAAGTCTGAAATATTATACATACATGCATACATACATACATACATACATACATACATACATACATACATACATACATACATACATACATATACATATACATAATTTCCACTCCTCGTCATGGTGTAGCCTCCACATTGACCTAAAAAATGTTCCATCTTGTAGCTAGGTCCTTGATCCCCTTTTTTCCCTCTCACATTTCTGTCGGTTAGGAGAAAATCAGTTTTCTTAGCATGCAAAACTCTCCTGTCTTCTATTATAATAATACATTTATTTTTAGAAAACGTCAAACATTTGCTCAAATTGTTTGATTGAAACAAGGACCCTGTGACTAAAAGATCTACTTGTAAATATGTTTGTTAATGAACATTGTTGTATTGGATTGAGAAATATTTATACCTTTCTATGCAGGAGAATCAAACCACATTTATTTCTGTTTCCTACACAAAAACTTTTGCCATTCAAAGTGATCGTTACGTTTTAGGCACAGCACCTCCTGCAACTCATTTAAACCTGTTTTGCTTTATATTACCAACCGGGCCTTTGTAAGGTACTAAATGGCTGTTTTTAATCCTCCCATTAGGCATCGAAGTGGCCTCCTACATGTTGGGCAAAGCTGCCAGTGTGGCTGTTGTTGGCACTACAGCATACCCCTACCAACGGTCCTTGGGCTTGGAGATTGGGAAGATGACTGTGCAAGTAAGAAGTAATATCTGTGGTGGCATTATTCATAGCAGTAGATACACCATCATTGTGTTCGTTTCACACTTTGATAAATCAGTGTACTTCTTTTTTATTTCTTCTTTAAGATGCTGGAGGAACATAATGTCAAGTTCTACATGAGCAATGTTGTTACTGAGATCAGAGGAGAGAATGGCAAGGTCATAATTTTACTGAACCGTTGGCACTATCAATTAAGAAAAGGCTCTCCACTTTGTAGGGGGATTGTTTGTTATTCTAGTGCAGAAAAATAAACATAACTCTGAAGTTGGGTGTTTCTACAGGTGAAAGAGGTGATACTGAGGAGTGGAGCAGTCTTGGAAGCTGATCTGGTGATTGCGGGAATTGGTAATCTATCATTTTCTTAACACTGGATATTGGGGAGGATTAAAATTATGAATACATGGAAGGACTGGGGCCATCTGAATGTTGTTTTGTTTCTATAGTTTTACAAGGCACTAACAGGATTTTCTTAACATACATGTTTCTTACAAACTCAACACAGACTACAGAACACTTACTGTTTTATTGTCTTTATAAAAACTTTAAAGGTCTCTCATGTCTTGTCATAACCACTTTAGAAAGTCAATCAGATCTTGCTTTTGTGGTCCAATAAATATATCATGTACATAACTGTTTTTATCAGGCACTATCCCCAATTCTGACTTCTTAGAGGGAAGCCAGGTAGAGCTGGATTCTAGGAAGGCTGTGATCACTGATAAGGTAACACCAATTTCAAGGTATTTTGTATGAAATACCTTTTGGGGCATGGTAGCTCAGTGGTTAGAGTGCTTGCTTTGGGAACTGATGAGCCAGAGACAATGGGTTTGAACCCACTAAGGGACTTCAAGAAGGGCATCTGGCCTTAATCCCCCAAAGCTCCATCTAAATCTGTGTCTCTTCATGAAAGGTTATGTAACTGGTGACAGTCTCAGTCAGTTCATCCAGCTCCCTGCAGAAACTCTTGAAAATGTCTATATTGGCATGGTACTGAATGGGAAAAATTAAATTTTCCTTCCAAACTCGAACCCTCCTTTACTTACTTTTACATATCTTTAGCGACATTTTATTAATTTCTTATTCAAAGATTTACTAAAATTAAATCAACACCCTTCGTAGGTGAACCAGCTGATTTGCACACCAACTGGTAACACCTGTCTCTTCTGTAACAGTTCATGAAGACCAGTGTGTCAGATATTTTTGCTGCTGGCGATGTTACTGCCTTCCCTCTGACCCTCCGTGGAGATCAGAGGGTCAACATTGGCCACTGGCAGATGTCACAAGCTCATGGTAAAGGTTTAAGGGGTTACATATAAATACTACTTGATAATATCACAGTCCGGCATTAAGTAATTAACTATCTCCCAAATTGATATGTGGTTTTTTTACCCTTCACAAACTGCAGATGAATATCGTGGGGGACTGAGTTTTTGTTTGGTTCTTATTTCTTCTACCTCAGGAAAAGTAGCAGCCTTGAACATGTTGAACAAACCAACCAAGATTAATTCTGTTCCTTTCTTCTGGACGGTGCTACTAGGAAAGAGCATCAGGTACACAGGTAAGCAAGCATTTATGAGAAATTAGATTTCTTGTTCTTCAGTATTTAAATTTAAGAGTTGTATTGATTTCATACTTTCTTCATACACTTCTATTCTAGGCTATGGGCAGGGATACACAGAAATTATATTCAAAGGCAAAGTGGAGGAAAGGAAGTTCCTTGCATTTTATATAAGGTGAGCAGCTGACCAAAAAAACCAACTACTTTTGTTGCAGAGCACAAATACTTACATTCTTCCCTGAATAATCTACCTCTTTACTTTTACAGAGAGGAGGTGGTGGTGGCAGCAGCAAGCCTAATGTTTGACCCAGCTGTGTCTCGGCTTGCAGAACTGATGGCTACAGGTCCACCCATTACAAAGACGCAAGCTCTGTGAGTGTTGGTGTGGGCTATGGTCCACACAGTAGCTTTGCATTGCTTTCTTGGGTTACTATGTCACTGGAGACCAGGGGCTTGACTGAGGAAGGATGTTCGACATAGTCTGGTGTTCTTTGCAATATTTGACCACAAAATCCGAAGACATTTGTAGCTAACTTGTCTCGTGAAGGTGGTTTTTAACTTCCTGTCTTGTCAGTTTTCTCCTCAAACTATGAGAGTAGAGGTAGAGGCACATAAAGCAGATTATGTGCATAATACATGCAAAATATCCATCCAGCAATTGTCAACCTTTTATCCGGGGTCAATGCGCGGCATGTGCCAAATATGAAAATAATAATGAATTTTTAAAATTGGCATGGCTGGTTTTGTCACAGCCAAAGAAATTTGTTTGAGGAAACTTTTAAACCATGCAAAGGTGTAGTATACTGCTCCATCTATAAAGAGCTGTAAGTGTATAGTTTTAACAGAGGGGATAAAAGTTATAGCAAGCTATAAAAGTTGTTCCTTCCTCATATATATTTTCTATATATTCTATATATTTTCTGATATAACAAAGCTTTGAAACCATGGTTTGTGCAACTTTGGTTCCTTGATTATTTTAAATTGGTCATTATGTTGAAGTAAAATGAAAACTAAACATAAATTATTATAAATAGGAAGGTGATGAAGTGGAAAAACACACCTGAATAAACAGCACATTTAAATGGGGCATAAATAACAATTATAAATGTTTCAAATGCAATGGTATAATAGACTTCTTTTTCCCATTTCAGCTATAGAGGTTGAATGGTAGAAGTTCATTTAAGGCTGTAAATGGCGGGATCAAGGGTAATTACAAAAAATATGTTTGCTAAATAGCCTATTTAGTTTAGATAACGACATTTTAGATTAGACCTTTAAATTGACACTCATATTTAAACTAAGTCCATGGGATTCTTTACAAGTGGTGAGGTTTTTTTTCTCTATCTTTAAGGATTCAACCAGAGAAGAGGGCTTATTTTTATTCTTGGATTCAGCAGGATTCCAGAGCATAAGTCTACAGCCTAATTAACAATGGCACTGTAATCGGCTTTAAAGTGAGCCACTTTCATGAGTCTGAAAACCCAGTTAGATTTTTTTAACAAGGCATGACAATTCCATTTGTTTCAAAAGACACAATGACAAAAGAAACGAGAATGTATTTTACTGTGGAACATACTAGCTTCATGCAGTCTTAACAACATAAATTAGGTTAAACTTTTTTATTCTATCCAGATGCTAAGTATATTACTATAAGAAGTATATCTGTCTTGTCTGTTTCAGATCTGATGACCTGAGCTGGTTGAAAATGTAGCTGGTGGTCTGAGGCATCCAGAGACCACATTCTAAAAACACTGTCTTTTCTTTTTTCCGTGCCACATTACATACCATTGCTACATCAGCCTGCTTTAGAACCATTTACTGTTGTTATAAAAATCTTACTTATACATACTTGAACAACTGTAACCATGCAGCAGACTTCGGTGAATATTTACATTGTGCGTACAATGAGTTGCTAGGATTTCATGTAATGATAAAGCAAATTAAGTACATAAATTGGCCAGAGAATACTTAACTTGAAGGCTTAACTTGAATTTGGCCTGCATTTAACAATTTTCATTACCTCAACTATTGTAAAAAGTATGGTAAACTAGTAAAGATGCATATTTATAAATGGCCGCATGATGTATTTCATCCATCAATATTCAATTTAGTTTTATGCATTGAAGCATTTTTCCACATAAATGGATGTCACTAATTAACTATATATTTATTTTTCTTCTGCAAAACTCTTGGGATCTTAGAATACCCGGCACATATTTATTATGGGTAGATGAATGGAACATACTGGAACATAATGGTTTTGTTGTGAATCTTTTATTTTTTCCATGCTGGAGTTTCATGTGTACCAAAATGTTTTGGAAATATTAAAAAAATGTAGAATTATATTCCACAGAGTTCGTGTCAAACGGGGATACACTAGATGGATTCTTCAAAATTATGTGTAGGATAAAGTGTGGGAATGTCATGTAATTACATTAATGCCATCCATGAAACTTAACATCCCGATAAAACCAGTGACATTTCACAATTACCATACGCAAAAAACACCTCCAGTAGGCTATTGGAACTCATAAATTGTCTAAAATGTGATATTTAATTGTGTACCGAAGAGATTGGAAACTTAAGCCAAAATTGATCTGATGCATTCTGGTGGCCATTTAAAATACAGCTTCAAACACCCATACCCATCAATTTGAATAGAGCAAAGGACAACATTATGTTTCAAAACGCATTCAGTAGTTATTTTTTAAATAAAGTGTGCTCTCTAACTTAATCTCCTAATATTTATTCATTGTATTGACTGGTTTAACAGAAGTTAATTGATTACTTGATTGACAGCTCTGCTACTCGCAGGGCCCGGTCCTGGCACTAAGCCAACAACGCCCGAGAGCATGTGCAGAATTAATATGGGCGGGCCTACCGCTCTACCTCCTTATCTTGGATCAACTTTCTGCGCAACTCTATTACGCAAATGCAAACAACTGGTTAGCAATTGTGTGAATGTGTCACGCCGTTCACAAATATATAGCCGACGGGTTCAGTTATAGCGATGTTTGAATTATTTTCCCTTGGTTAATGTACGTCATCTGATTAAGTTAGTTGTCACAACGAATGCATTTTAACTCAGAAAATTGCACAATCAATTTCTTTTCAGATTTTTTTTTTTTAGTAAACATTGATATGGGGGAAAAAAGTCAGTCAGATGGTAAGCAGTAGCCTATCAAGCAAGGACAAGGTGAGTTTGTATTTAATAGACACCCGGCATGTATCCACACAAGAATATTAACTTTAAAACCTTTCCAAAAAGGGAAAATGTTTTTATTTCTCTGCTTCAATGAGGATTTGCTCTTTGAGAGCCCTTGGTCTGATACAGGGGTTCTAGCCTGTGATCCAACAACCTCTTAAAATAGATCTAAACTTCTGCTAATGGAAAACACTTATCAGTAAAGTCACTTCTAGTGAGAATGTGCCAAGAAACTATATCCGTGTACTTAAAAAAGAAAAACGATTTGTCCTTGTCTATACATAAAATAAAAATTGTTTTCTGCATCTATCTAACCCATCCCATTGTATACGGGAGCAGTAAGCATCTGTTGTGCTTGGGGACCAACTTCAGTTCTTTTTTTTCTATTGCCATGCCAAGGGGCACAGGCAGTATTGACACTAACATGCACATCTTCTTCGATGGTGGAAGAAAACTAGAGCACCCAGAAGAAACCCAGAAACAGACATGAGGAGATCATGTGTAATGGATGAAAATATGGCATAAGAAAAACGCACGGATTCAAGTTGCACTAATTCATTTTATGCTTTGAGAAAAGCTATGATCTATTTTTATTTCCCTAATTCTTGGTAATCAATTGTTTGTTTCTGGATTTTGGATTACCCCACCAACCGCCTGCAGTATATGAAGACACCGAATTGCCTATCAGACATGATTGTTTGTAGTGTGGGGGCCCCACAGGGAAAAGTCCTGGCTCCGTTCTTCTTCACTCTCTGCACTGCAGACTTCTCCCATAACTCACCCACCCGCCACCTACAGAAGTTCTCTGATGACTGCTATTGTCGGCTTCATCACAGATGGGGATGACGGAGTACAGAGAGCTAATTGAATACTTTGTGGACTGGTGCCAGCAGAACCGCCTCCAGGTCAGTGCAGGTAAAACCAAAGATATGATGGTGGATTTCTGCAGGTGTACACACTCCCCTCTGACACCGGTGAACATCCAGGGGAAGGACATTGACATGGTCACAACTTACAAGTACCTGGGTGTTCACCTCAACAATAAACTGGACTGGACTGATCACTTGAGAGCACATTATAAGAAGGGGCAGAGCAGACTATATCTGCTGGAGAGACTACGGTCTTTTGGAGGTCAGGGGTCACTCCTCAAGACATTTTATAACATGGTCGTGGCACCAGCCATCTTCTATGGAGTGGTCTGCTGGGGCAGCAGCATCTCAGCTGTGATACGAAGAGACTTGATAAGCTTGTTAAGAAAGCAAGCTCAGTCCTGGGATGCCCCCTCAACACTGTGGAGGTAGTGGGACAAGGGAGGATGATGGCTAAGCTGTCATCTATGATGGGCAATGGTTCCCACCCCATGCAGGACTACCTTGCTGGGCTAGAGAGTTCCTTCAGTGATAGGTTACTGCATCCAAGGTGTTTGAAGGAGCGTTTCAGCAGGTTTTTCTTTCCCGTAGCTGTCAGACTCCATAATCAGCACTGCTCCCCCAGTAGAACTAACCCAACACATGAACAACAACATCACTATACCAATTAATTAAAAGTGAGTGTACATTTTCTGTTCATACTGTATATAATGTTTATATTTCTCCCCCTGTTAAATTAATGTTACATATTATGTTCTAGATTTGATGCCTTTCTTACTGTGCTTTCCACTTTGCTGCTGTAACATTGTAATTTCCCCCTGTGGGACTAATAAAGGAATATCTTATCTCTCTTATCTTCTATGCAGAGAGATGCGTTTTGACTGCTCTGGCTTTCCGTTGGCTTCTTGTAGGGGGGAGTGCATTGCTGCATTGGATGGTTGAAATGTCTGCTTCCAGATTTCCACCTTAAGGAGGTTCCATCTATCAGATACTGCAGCCTCCTGATCGGTTCATTTTGGAGCATTGACTCACAGAGGAGCCCAGCTTTCCAGCCAACAGAAAAGGATTGAGGTGGCAGTACTGATGAAAATAAGAAAGCAAAGCTTTGGTCACTCCCTGATCAATGTTTCCAATACTGATAATAATTTAAGCTTCACATCAGCCTGATATCCAATACTAGTGTAAGTACATCCCTGCTTGTTTCATTTGAATAAAAATTCTCCATC
>OMLC01042955.1:0-17469 GCA_900302585.1 Regalecus glesne | reverse complement strand
ATCAATATTACAGTTGATAAAGATTTCCTCTCTCCCACAGGTGAAGCCTCTCATATGGATTGAATCGATCATAGAGAAATTCTCTCACAGTAGGGTGGAAATCATGGTTAAGGTATCAATGTACTACCCATTAACCTAAATTTGCAACAAAATACAGTCATTTGCATGTGACGTTGTCAGTGTCAAAAGAGCAGTGAGACGAAAAAAGTTGTTGTGTATCTGATGATTAGAAAATTAGAGTAATATTCTCCAGTGAGCTGTGGTGGGAAGCTTGCAGATAACAACATGTCGACTGCAAAATTATCCTTTCTATTCTCCTTTATTATTTTCTCTTCCATTTTAGGCCAAGGGACAGTTTAAAAAGCAGTCGGTGGCAAACAATGTGGAAGTAAGGGTGCCTGTACCAAGTGATGCTGACTCCCCCAAGTTCAAAACAAGCACAGGCCACGCTAAGTATGTCCCTGAGAAGAACCTAGTCGTGTGGACCATCAAATCTTTTCCTGTAAGTCTTTTTTAAACATGTGTTATGGCGTGGCAAACTGCAATGGAGTGAAGCAACAGTTGTGTTCTCTCTCTTAACCATCGATCAATCTCCTAATCTATTTATATGTATCCCTAAGTATCTCTGTAACTGTCCATCTAATTATCCATGGATCCATCCATCTCTTCAGGGAGGTAAAGAGTTTCTGATGAGGGCTCACTTTTGCCTGCCCAGTGTGGAGAATGATGAACTCGAGGGCAAGCCTCCCATTACTGTTAACTTTGAGATCCCATACTTTACAGTCTCGGGAATACAGGCAAGTGTGCATTTGAAATCTACAACCTATGGGAAAGAAAGCCATTTTATTTGGTCATTGTATTCTAACAATGAAAAGGACACTGTAGCTCAATGGTTAAAGTGCTTGCTTTAGGGAACTGATGAGCCAGAGGCTGAGGGTTTGAACCCACTGCGGGGTGGCAGGAAGGGTATCCAGCCTTAATCCTCCCCAAGCTCCATCTAAGTCTGTGTCTACCCTCACAACATGGGGACAAATTGTGGCATGTAAAAACATGCATTTTTTATTCTAACCATGAAATTTGTCCGGGATTTAACCCATCCCATTTTATAGTCAATTCAATTTTATCTGTATAACCAATTATCACAAAGTAACAATTTGCCACAGTGGACTTTATATTAACACAACATCCTGTCCTTAGACCTTCATAGGAGCAGTGGGCAGATGCAGCGCCCATGAAAATGTTAGGGGATGGCTAAGGGGTTGTTACGTTACTGTCATATAGAATCCGATGCACTACTTTTGCTAAATAGGTTGCTGCTGGCTTGGTTTGAGAACACATTTCATGCCTTATTCTCTTCTGCGTCTGTTTTTATCTTCCTCACACCACAGGTGCGATACATGAAGATCATTGAAAAAAGTGGTTATCAGGCTTTACCCTGGGTCCGGTACATCACACAGAGTGGAGGTAGTCTGCACTCACTTTCCACTTCAAGACAGAAAATATTTGTGAATATGCACATTAGAATTCCCATACCATAAGCAATTCATAATTCACAATTTATCCTGGTATTATTTTTTCTCTTTATTCAGATTACCAACTAAGGACAAACATATAAAATATCCGACAGTCTGTTCCTCACTACCAGGACTCCCAAGGACCCTCTGATACTTTTTGCACTCTGAAAAAAAATGGCTTAAATTTGAACTTTTTCTGCTTGAAGTCATTTATTTTGCTACTTTGGTTTTATGAAGATGTCATTCATATTAACTCTAATAAGATTGATTGTGAGATTATTGAAAATTATTATAGTATTTATCAAATGATATCCTTACAAATTTTATCTTGTCAGCAATGGTCATTGTTGTTTTGTCACACAACCTCTCCTCTTATTTATCCCTACTTCAAGAAAGATTAAGAGGTTTTCTGCTCTGAATTAAATAAATCGTTGAATCACGGTTGCCATAAACCACCCAGACTATAATTCAGACCCGCCTTTTTTCATTTACACTTGGATTTCCAAAGGTCAAAGAAGTGAATGAAGTGCTCTCAGAAGACATCAACGTATACAAATCGCCCGCTTTCTGCGCACGTTGCTCTGATTGGTCCGCTGCTGCTGTTACTACGGGGAGAGTCGTATTTCTGAGTTGTAACTCCTCCCTTTTCATCATATTTGGAGAGACAGCACCCAACAGGCGAGCAGCCATTGGCTGAAGTAAGTTCTCTTGCAATGTTTGTATATTGTAGCCGGGGTACATTCGTGTGTGGATCTCAAGCGCGCAAATGTTTTGTTTTCACAACTTCATTAAAATTTATCATCTTGCTATCAATTGAATTCTATCGGTGCTGGAAACGTTGGGGTAGGAAAAAGGAGGACATCGTGGATCGAAAATAAAGGTATGTGATGAAGCCTTGCGATCAACCTACGGTTGATCTCCTTTTAACGTTAGCATCAGTTAGCAGGGCAGCTAATTTTTAATGTTGACGCGTCCCTCCCTGACGAACGCTTGGTTTAACCGGACGATGACCGTTCGCCCTTTTAAAAGTCCCATTAAAACCTTCGACATCAAAGCAAGCCAGCGGCGGCATCTGACATGGTGTCAACTAACCTGCTCGGCGACGGCGGCTAGCCGAGTACTATTTAATCGTTGGAGCGATTTATCGTTTTACTTACATTTACCCAATACGGTTAAGCTTGTTACTCTGATGTGCACCGCTTTGGCTGGTAAAAAATTGTAGAGAAACACCGCCAGTAACGACACATATTCTTACTGAACCCGCAGCCATCTACAATGGTCCTCAGTCAGATCGATGCGGGCAAAGCTTTGACTTCGGCTGCAGCCAAAGGGAAAACGAACGAGGTGCAGAGGATTCTGGAGGAATGCAGAGTGCATCCTGATACTCTAAATGAATTCAGCAGGACAGCCTTGCAGGTGATGATTTGATACACGTTACACGTTACCAACAAACTATCCTAACGGTTTCAATCAACATGTCCTTTGACTAGAAAGAAATGTAGTTCACAGAAGTGGTTGTTGCCAAAAATTCCTGTACGAGATATCCAACTGTGACGGTCAGCCATTGCATTTATTTTAATAAGTTGCCCTTTCTCAATGGGCTAGAACACTGGTCACACTGGTCCACACATTCTTTATCTTCTGCGTTAAAGAAAAACAATATCTAAATCCGAAATCCATATATATGCCCACAGATACTGCATTCAGTATTGTGTTCTTTCCTCTCTTCCCCTCACCCCCCTTCACTCTATAGTCTATGATGATGGGGAACTCCAAGATAGCCAGTCTACTACTGGAACATGGAGCAGACCCAAACGTCCAGGACAGACAAGGCATAGCACCAGTTCATGACGCAGCTCGAGCAGGATTCTTGGACACCGTGCAGGTTCTGGTGGAGCATGGTGCATCCGTGAATGCTCCAGACCAGAGTGGTACCCTTCCAATCCACATCGCCATCCGAGAAGGCCACCGGAATGTGGTGGAATTCTTGGCGCCCAGGTCCAACCTCAAGCACGCCAACACCAGTGGCCACACGGCAGTTGATGTCGCCCGGGCCTCATGTGTGCCAGACATGATAGACTTGGTGTTTGCTCATCTTCACAGTTAAGTCAGAACTCTAGGTTGTGGGGTTTATCTCCTTCGGGCAACCTATATGACACTTATTCTTAACTACCTAGTGACTTGAATTCATTGCTGTGAAAAAGGGTTGTTTTCTTCTTTGTTTTTCTCCCCTTCATAGTCGTTCATGGTTGATGTTTTGCAGTGAACATACTGTCTTGGCAGCTTAATTTCAGTGGATAGGTGGATAAGCATGCACCTCTTTTGCACAGTGCAATTTAGGCACTTTACAAGTACTTTTTTTCCCTCTGAATTTGAAGTGCACACTTGTAGGTAGATTTCCCTCTTCCCCAGTGTTATGTAACTATTAACTTGTTGTTTTACATGTGTTAGGACTTTTACTATTGATATTTGTGGATTTCAAGTCTTTTTTATCATATTTTGCATGGTGCACCCGTATTGATTTGCATAGTCTTGTTATTTTCTCTTAATTAGGTGTACTTGGATTATTAATGTACTCCTGTATTTATTATTTGACATGGTACTATAAATATTCATATGACTTTGTAAATAGCACATTATGAATTTAAATGTTATTTATACAGATACTTTAAAAACAGAAATATTAGTATTCACATTTTGTTGGTCGTGGTCAAGACAATAAAGTGTTTAACAAGATTTCATGGGTTTGATGACTTAATTTCAATGGCTACAGTAGCAATGACAAGTATGTAGTGGTATTATGTAGCAAACTCCTCATAAAGAAAGTGTCTAAATCTTATTTATTCACATGTTCGATCAATAAAGACATTACATTTATTTGTTTTATGATTTTACAACCACAAGATGTCGCCACTTGGTACAAAACCACTCAGTGAGTTTACACTTAATCATGACAGCCTTGTTAAACAACTTTTGCCTGTTGAATGTTTTCAGTTCAATTTAATTATGAGAGAAGTCCAATCTCAATCTATTTAAAAAAGACCCGATTTAGACATTTTACTTTTAGATGCAGTCAACAGCCAGAGTTCTGAGTGTCCTTGGTTCCACAAATTCGCTCATGCCCCCTACCCTCCCCTTCACAAGGTGATTCACCAAGGGCATTTATAATGACTCCACCAAAGAATGCACTGCACCAAGAAAACATGTGTAAGGTCAGATAGATAGCTGGATTTAAACACACATACACACACACACACAAAATGATGAATGAGGGCACTGTTCAGTTAAAGTTTTTCACAAAGGGAAGTACAGTTTGCTCACGTTCCTGCTCAGGTTTCTACAGTGGCACAATGAGCATTTTGTTTGCTTGTGCGCCACAGGCAAAGTTTAACCTAGACAGAAATGTGAGCACTATTTACATTCCAACTACTGATCCCAGCCATTCATGTTTTTTATATACCATCACCAAAAACAACAAATAAATTGCTTTAACAAGATTCTAGATTTGGAATGGGTACTAATAAATGAACGAATACAATTTATCAGTACTAAAAGTGTGAAGAAAACATGTTTTCTGCGGCTCAAATTAACATCAAATTATTGCTGTAGTTTTATATACATATATATATGTGTGTGTGTGTGTGTGTGTGTTTATTCAGACACATGATGCCTCCAGTGAAGTGCACTTATTGGTTTCTATTGGCTGGTGTTAATATAGTCTCATGAATCTTAACTTGGAGCTAGCCAGTCAGTGCATCAGCAATCTCTGACTATTGCTGGATGATACCTTTGATAGAGTAATTAAGGTTGAGATGCATTGTTAAATGATACCTCAACAGTAGCTTTAGGAAGAGGAAAGTACTCGTTCATTCAACCTCCCCAACCAGATTTACCATGTCAATCATGGTATTTGAGTTTAACCTCCCTCTTGTTGGTGGTGTTCATCATTGGAGGAACAATCATTTGGATGATTTGGTTGTAATTTGAGTCATTTATATACTTGGGTGGATTATCTGATGCAAATACTATGAGTAAAAACGTAAAATACAAACATAGCAGGAGGCACACCGCTACACCTGAGCCTTGGCCCGGTCAAAAAATTCTCATTCAGCGACAATCAGCAAGATAGGAGTTCTACTCTTCAAGAAATGTACACACTTATTTCTCAATTCAAAAAGCCGTCCGTCTATTAACCACACACCATCTAAAGAGCCACCTTACTTCATTGTAATACAAGAGCTTCAAATTATCTGCATCAAGTGTCTCACATAGAGCAGCAAAACACATTGAATCAAGTGGATTTTCCTTAAAATCATTATTTAAAATTACTAAAAGTTTTCACAGCCACATTCATGACTTTATGGATTTCTGGTGACATCTGTTTAGTTGCTGGACTTTCTCTATGTAAGAAACGGCGCGGCCACTTGGCATCTGGTGCCCTTCGTTTGACAACACCCCATTTGTGCAAACGCCTGTACAGCATTTCCAATCAAGACCTTTTTCGATCAAGTAATCATTAAGGCAGCATATTACAATACATGCTGTTGTTTTCGTTGGAAACAAAAACAGTACATCTTCGTGAAGTTTACCTTCTTACTTTCTTCGCAGTATCTTACAAAAGCTAACAACAAAGTAGTACTACTATCGTCAGTATGGGCCTGCTGCTATTTCTTCCACAAGTTGCCCTTCGTTATCACCATTCAGCTAACATTCATTATTCTCACGATGTCATCAGAGTGGTATCGACTGAATTCGGGAGCAGCTGCCTCCTCAATTAAGTCTCAGCATATATCCACAGTGCTAAACAAAATAAACTTCACCACGATCCTTCCTTGCTACTAGCTACATAACCAGCAACCATATAGCTAGGTTTCAAAATGGCTTCCGATCGAGTTGTTAATATTGCGAGGACTTTCTATTAATTCAGGTCAATTTCATTGTGTCCAAAGCATATCCCTTTTCCTTTAGAAATTTATTTTAGCCTCCCAACATATCCCGACTGCGTTGTATTTAAGTATCTCTGGAATGTCTGGTTTTAACGCCTTGACCGAAGAGATTTCACCACATTCAACTCACCACTTCGGCTCAAGCGTCACTATCCGCCATTACTAATGCAAATTCATTGTATTCAGTGATAATTCCTCACCATACGCTTTGGAGATTTTCTGGTAGATGGTTGTTTATCACATCGACCTTTCGCTTCAAAAGTGGATCCGTTTTGGGTCAAAGCATCGTAGAGAACTTTAGCTAGCTAGTGGTGGCAAAATACTGATGCAAAATACTGATGCAATTAAGAGAATAGCAAAATAGGTTGTCGCTACTTGATGACGTATCGTGATTGGCGTGGTGATATTTAAATGTAACTGGTCTACAACACATTTCGTCCACCCATCGGCAACCACTAATAGGAAGTCGGGTCATGGACGATGTTGGAGCCTATTGCAGTGCTCATTGGGCGAAAAATGGCAAACACCCTGGACAAGTTTTTGCCATTGTTTGAGCGGCGTGGAGTTCGGCGTCTTTCCTAATTCAAGGACTTGTCGAAACGCTTTCTGCAGGAGCCGGGGATATAACCACCAATTACTTGATGATTACCTCCTGAGTTAGGCCATACATGAATCTGAACTTGAAATTTGCATATTTGAATTATACGTACGTTTAGATATAAAAACAATTAGCTTCGTGAATTACCTTTTTAACTTGATTTTAGTCCAACCATTTGCCAGTACCACTGCATCCACTAGATGGCGTTCGGAGGCCCACCGGCAGCCCAAAGCTATGCAAAGTGTATGAGTGCTTATTTTAGGCCAAGAGAAAATTGATGAGAAAATAAACTCAAATTGACTCAAGAGTGAGAATGTTTCCTTAGTCATTTGCATTCATATGATTTAGATATGTATATGGAGCTAAAGTAACGTATAAAAGGAATACTCAGTCACTAAGAGATACTAAGGCATGGCTCTGGTCCTTGGGGGAGATTTTGCTCCTCTTTCAGAGAATATGACAAGGCGATGAACTTTTTAACAGACCCACCACAACTCACATCAACGCTGGTAGTCTCCACCTCCCTTGATGAGATGTTTAGAGAAGTCCAACCGGGGGGGAAGAACCTGATTAATTATCATTCATTTAAGAGTTTTTGAAATAATGAAAGCTTTATAAAGCTCTATGTCAAGCTTTTAGACACTGGAATCAGAGGAAGTGGCATGTGGGGAGAATTTATGACCATGTCTCCTCCTGTAAGTCAGGCAAGTGTAAATATTGCGTGAGCATAACCAGAGCCCCCGGTACTCTCCACAAAGATGTCATGGATGTATACTATTTGGCAGCAAGTGCAGCATCCCAGATTTAAGACAGCATACCGCCTGAAACCGAATTAATCTCTGGAATGACAGAGCTTGAATTGGAGGTCATCCACTTGGATTCATAAAAAACAACCGTCTGGCGGGTCTGCCCTAACCAATTCTGCTTTAAAAACTGTTATGAAGGTCATAATCTACCAGTGTCATATCGGTAAGATGTGTTGACGTGGTATCAGAGAGAGGAAGAGAAATGAACTTATGCGTTCAAATCCCTGTTGCCCAGCCTTGGCAGTCACCACTGGGCTTAAATGCTCTCTCTGTCTCTTTCAAACAAAATTCTCAGTGCCATATTATGTTCCAGCCGGAAAGGGTACGGTTACCATTTTGCCTTAAAGGTATAAGGCAGCATGGGAAGGCTGGTGAATGTTTGAGTGTTGCTAGGGTATGTCCCTGGTTTGGCTGATGTGATCCTGTTATGGAGATGCAGGCCTGGACATGACTGAGCTGTTTCAGTTGAAATGCAAATACTGTGGCCTGTAGAATACAGTTTTTCTTTGTGTGGGTGTGAGAGAAAGAGAGACGGATAGAAAAAGAAAGTATGTGCTTGCATGTGGATGTGTGTGTGAGTGGGATGGAGGATGTTTGTGTCTTTGTGGATGGAAGGAAGAGGGATGGAGCCGAGGTTTGCTTTGTAAAAGGTAAACACATCCAAGTGTAAAAATGTCTACCTGTTCATTCCACTTGATATTATGCTACATATTCAACTGACTTACACTCACAATGAATTAGCTCTGTAGTAGTTAAAAAAAAAATTTTTTAAGTCTCATCTATCATTGTATGTATTCCCCAAAGCTGTGTGAAGATGTTGTTTAAAGTGTGGGAAGATTTTTATTCATAAGAAAGGAGTCTAACACCTCACAATTACCATTTTGTGGGGCCTCGGCGGTAGAACCCTTGCCTACAAGTCAGGCGGGAATGGGCGTCCGACTTGAATTCCTCATCCTCATTAAATGCGTGACCCCTTGTAAAGCCCCGAGGGGTCAATAGAAAAGTAAAGGGCTATGTAAAAATGAGTCCATTTAAGTTACTTTTCCTCTTATGATCAGATCCCTCGATAGTATTCTGTGAAAATCCATCACCGCCCTTCTCTTATTTCGCTGGAAATGGCGACATGTGCTCACTAGGCCATGGAAAACGTATCGGGGAAACAAACCCCCCAAAAATTACGAGTCAGCTTCCCATTGGTGGTTTTGAAGTAGGTGGTGGTATGGCCGAACAATACATCACCTAGTAGCAGTAACAGTCGACTCCTTGTCGTTAATAATTATGAGAAAAAAAGACAAAATGTTTAACATTGGCGTCTGCGGGAGCCATCTTACCTTCTATGGTAATAGCTTGGCACTGACACCAAATGTATTAGGCTAATTGGCTGGGATTGTATTATGAATATAACCTTTCCTTATTTTGACTTTGACATCATTAGTTTTATTGGTTTGTTGATTCTTAAGCAATATAGACCGACTCTAGTAATGTCTATGATTCTCTGCATACACAGGTCATCATCCCACTTTCCCCTTTGGGGTACATAGAGTAAACCAGGCCGTATTCTTCGGTCTGTTATTAGAAGTGCATGTTGAATTTAAACATTATTTTAATTCTAATTCATGTGTACAAGATGAACGCTCGGAGCACTGCCATCAGAGAGGGTTAATCTCTTCTCATTCGTCACGTCTGGGAGAGGCAACAATATGAGCCTCTGAGCAAACGTTCACACTCATGGCGTGTAAACTTGCTGAACAGGTTACGGGATAGTTATTCCGGTTTCTAATCATGGAAAAAATCCACAAAACTTGCCCTGGAACTACTAGTAGCAGGATTTAAAGCTTGGGCCTGTGAAGCAAAAAAAAAAAAAAAAGAGTGTGGAATGCGAAATTTATGTGTGTTGAGTACAAAAGACTTACTTCATTGAGCACTTATCATGATGTATCAATGGCGAGGTGCTCACCTCACAGTGTCTCCTTCTGTGATCAATATACTATGACCTTCAAACTCCCTTAAGCCCTCGCCTCTGCCAGAAAAAGTATTAGCATAATGAGCCGTTTGTGGTTAAATAACAGCAACAATGATTATAATGGTTTGTTTTTTTCCCCCCTCATAAGTCCCACATGGAGAAATTTGCATTCTCTGCATCTAGCCCATCACATTATACAGGAGCAGTGAGCAGCCACCGTGTGGTACTTGGGGAGCAGTTAGGGGTTCTGTGTCTCACTCACCTAAACATGCTTTCCACAGGACTGGGGATCAACCCTGTAACCTTCTGATCACCAGATGATCCCACTACTCACTGAGCTACGCCGGCCCTAAATTAAAATGATGCAAGACAGTGTTCGAAGGACATCCATTTATATATAAAAATACAAAAGCATACTTGTACATTGAAGTTTAAATTTTCACCCATAAAAAAACTCTAAGTCAGCCATTCATCTATTATATTTGACCTCAAGTTAACATGATGAGTACATTGTCCAGGAGTGTCTTGATGCATGCTCAATGATCCAGGTAAGGGAATCACAAAAAAGGTGAATCGGTTCAACTGGATCAGAAGTTTATTCAGAATCGTCTTGTCACTCAAACAGGTGACATCTTCTGTCTGAGCTGACTGAAAACACCCCCCCACCCTTATAAACAACGTTTGTAAAATACGCATGTCAGCTGTTCTGAAACTCCCGCCACATACGGAATCACCACGGCGATTCTTCTCCCTTTGATTGGCTGGCGAACTATTTGGAAGGCTTCCTGGCTTTGACAAACACCCGGTTGGGATAACTACCCTTAACCAGGGCCTGTTTAATGTGGGGTCTCTCCCACTCCCCGGCTACTGAGTCAGAGGGGATCATGTTCACATCCTTGATAGGAAGGGACGCTGGTTTGAAACGGGGGTAAAAGAGCATCGATGTTAAGAGGGAGTGACCATCCTTGAACAAAGGTGGGGGCCTAAGAGTACATCATCTCTGTCATCATCTTACAATGCTGGGATCGTAGCCATACCCCAGTCCTTCGTGGATGGGCCTCAGTACCGGCTGAACAAATTCACCTTTGTTATGATTGTCCACGTATGTAAAAAATAGCTTCTTCACGGACAGTACTAGATCTGAATTCACCATTTATCCCATCACACATAGGTTATGGTTTCCCTTTGGTTTTATATCATAATACAAATATTCACTTTTTGGTGTAATCTGATAGTCTTCATATATTCTATGCCATCAACACAACACTGGAGACCACCCTGCCAAAAAAAAACACAATACCCCTTCGCAGTCCAGCGATAACATCTGGCCTACCCAAGTCATCTCTCCGACATTCTGTTTCGTATCTCTGAGGTCAACTGACTCACCAGGCTGTCCTCTACGACCACCCCAGTGAGGTTCAGTAAGGGACAGTGTCCTATTTCCACGGGTAGAGATTCCAGACGGTTCCCTTTGAGCTCTAGTCGGATTAGCTGAGCCAGGTTTGCTACCCTGGGGCTCAGGGAGGTCAGGCGGTTGTTTCCGAGAGCCAGGATCTTTAGCCTTTTGCAGGAGAAGAGCTCCTCTGGCAGAGTCTCCAAAGAGTTGAAGGCAGCAGAGAAGAACTGGAGACTCTGCAGGATGCCCACCTCAGTAGGGAGGGAGGTGAGCTGGTTATGGGAGACATCCAGGTGCCTTAGCTTGGTGCAGTAGAACATCCTGGAGGGAAGGTTGCGCAGTTTGTTCCAGCTGATATCCAGGGTTTCCAGGGGGTGCAGCTTGCTGATGTGCTCGGGGATGTAGGTGATGCTGTTATGCCAGAGGCGAAGCGTCACCAGCCGCTGGCAATGCTGCAAGCTCAGAATCTCCTCCACGGTGTTGAGCTTATTCTCCTTGAGGTCCAGCTCCTGAAGGTTAGCCAAGCTGAAGACGGCGCTGGGGATGCGCTCCAGCTCGCACCCCACCAGCTCCAGAGAGACCAGGTTGATGAGCTTCTTGAGGCTGCTGAAGCCCTGGAGCTTACAGCCCTCGTTATATAGGCACAGCCGCTGGAGATGCATGGCGACGTCCACCACACACGGCGGTATCTTGGTGAGGTTGCTGCGGAGAGTGAGGATGCTCAGAGCTTTCAGCTCGCGGAGGGAGTCCAGAGTGGTGCTCCGGGACACCTCGTTGCTCAAAGGGCCGCTCAGATGCAACTCCTCCAGGTTGTGCAGGGTGTACATCCACGGAGGCGCCTGTTCGAAACCCTCAAACACCAAACGCAGGACTTTGAGGTGCTCCTTGAGGTGGTTCAGGGCAGCTAGCTGGAGCTTGGCGGGGCAGTGCATCAGCACCAGCTCCTGGAGGGAGCCGAGCTGCGCCACGTTCCCCGAGATGGTGACGTTTGTGAGGAGTTCCAGTTTGAGGGACTCCACCTCGGGAATCTCGAAAACCGTGTCTGGGAGCCCAGGTAGCATGAAGAGGTGGAGCTCCAGACGGTCGCCGGCGTTCTTTGCGAGTCTGCTGCGGAGCTTTTTGGCCGTCCACTCGTGGTTGAGATTGACCTGGCGGAGACGGCTCTCACTGACCTCCGAGAGGAAGAAGGCGAAGCGTTTTGAGTACAGAGCGTCGTATTGGTCGCTGAGGTGGAGGAGGAACGCGAAGTCGTTCTTCACGTCGGGAATGTCATCAATGCCCGTCTCCAGTCTCACCTGCTCGAAGGAGTACTCCTTAAGAGGCCGGTGGAACAACCAATACAGGGTGTAGATGCACAAAAGGCCATAGACTCCTACAAAACAGATGTAGCAGTAGGCTAATTTGGAGAAGAGGTGGGCCTTGTTGTGGTTACAGCAATAGATATCAAAACCAGTCAGTTCAGGGGGAACAAGACACCTCACCACTATCTGAATGTTGGGAACCAGCGCTGCGCTGTAGATGGTGATGAGCAGGAACTTGAAGACTTTGAGGGAGGTCTGGAGCACATACATGACATACAGGATGTCCGCCTCCTCCACGTGAGTTCGGAACTTCTTCACCTTTTCAAACAGAGCTTTGGCCTGCTCCCCTTCCTTTTTATCCAGGACTGAGGCCGCCGGCTGAGGTTCCGGATTCTTCTTATCTGGATTCGACTTGACAGAGGAGGACCGCAGAAGTCCCAAAGACTCCTCCTCCACTTCCGGTGCATCCGGCGTCGCTTTGGGCATGTTGTTCTTCCTCAGAATGACTAATTTCTCCTCACCTCTTTCCTCCGAGACCTCACTCAGGGCCCGGGTGGTCCAGGGGGAATCAAAACACTTCCCAAGGATGGTGACAAAGAGCTCTATCTTGGACGAGGTTCCGGGGAATTTGAACCAAAAGCTGCTGGCTACCATGAAGATCATAGTATGTATGACGACCAGATATGGGAAGTACTTTCCGTACCAATGAACAGCCCTCTCATAGCAGTAGTGGTTGACAAACACATACTGATGGATGTCGAGGTTGTTCTTACGACCAAACACTTCTTGTATGATGGGGCTCACTGGTTTTATGAGGGTGTGCTCCCATGTCTCGTTCTCCCCGTAGTCCCGGATGTGGCTGCAGTCAATGGCTTCTGGGGTTGGGCTGGTGAAGTGACTTGGCAGACAGGAAATCTTGTCCTGTGTTAGCTATGGAATGAATAAAGGGATGAATGAATTAATAGAGGAATGAATGAATGAATGGATTAATCAATTGATGATGGAATGACTGATGAGAGGTAGATATACTGGGAAACTGGTTTTTTTAAAAAACCAAAGAGGGGATTAAATGACGCATTTTGATTTGCATACCAACATACGATGCTAAGTCCAGCTACTAGAGATACATTTGGAAACAAGTCAGTAAAAGAAAAATAACTTTCTACCAATGAATACTATAGCGTGTTCAAGTTCGCCATGGTGTGGGACCATTGGTTGTGCCCAGTTGAGGTGGATGCCTTGCACATCTGGTTACTGGTGCACCGTTTGCGCGGTCAAAAGTTAGCGGCACAGGAATTGTGCGGCGATGGATGCCTTGTGCAAATATGAATAGTGATCTGCAAGACGTGGCTGTGGCCAGTAAGAGCCAAGAGCCGATTTCCACAAGATGACCCATGGATGGCTCATCTTGTTGAAATCGTGGACAGTTCTACATTCCTCAGTTCACACCTCAGAGACACCCTCACACGGTCTCTCAACAAAACCTGCATCCTCAAGAAGGCACAGGCAGAGGCTATATTTTCTGAGGCCTCTCAAGTGTTTTAGTGCGAGTGCCAAAATTCTCATGAACTCGTATGGCGGCACCATTAAGACGGTCTGGATAGACTGTATCACAGTGTGGTATGACAATATGACTGCTCAGGACTGTCCACTGCTTCAAAGGACGCTAAAGACATCAGCAAATACCACTGGCATGGAGCTGCCACGGGCTTATAAATGTTTACACTACTCACTGCAAAAGGGAAGTCCAAAAGATTACTAAGGACACCAGCGGGCCCACTTGTGTTCTGTTCTCTCTCCTTCCTCATAAAAAAAAAAGGCATCAAATCACACACCCTCCGGCTCAATGAGCTCCTGTCCGCAGGCGGTCAAGTTGCTGAACAGCTGACACACCTATGTTCCTCTTATATTGATGTGTTATCAAGTGCTTGATTGTATTATGTACCTAATGTATGAATAGTTGTGTATATAGTGTATGCGGGTCTGTAGGGATGTGACTTTTTTAGGATGGTGCGTCGTTTGTCCTTGTGCCCCCTGTGATAAGGCAGAGAGAGCCAGAGTACAAGGATCTCATTGTATTCCAATACACATGGCCATAAAGTTGAACTTTAACTTTAGAACCTGTTCTCAGCTGAATGGATTATGCATTTTAGTATAGATGGTCAAATAATTAGGGAATGGTCTCCTTTTTATTTTATATTAACAGTGAGCCTGATGAGAAAGAACATGAGGATATACACATCTGCAACTTGTGGGTTTTACAACACCTTACGTACTTTAGGTGTTCAACACCTAGTGGGGGAGAGGACACCATGGATAACATATCCATATTAAATCCACGGTGGTAGCTATTTATCATTGCAAACTAGATCTTTCTGTATCTACAGTTGCTGGACAATTTGTTTCTATTAACTGGACTCTCATCATTCACTGGAGCGCAAGCAGCGAGTCATCAGTACCACCAAGCTGACTACGTTCCTACTGGCATAGTGACCAAGGAGGGGGGATTAATCCCACTAAACAGGACCTGGTTAAGTGTGGTTATCCTAACCAGGCATCTGCATCGGGGAAACAAAACAGATACTGGCCAAGAGGATGGCACAACACAGAAGAGCCAACACACATCAGGTCAGGACTCTGCAGTCTGCACTCATCTTCAGTCCAGTGGCCACGCTTTCAAGGATGAGGATGTTCACATCTTGGATAAGGAGTAAGTCTGTTTTGAAGGTGATGTAAAAGAAGCCATTTATGTCAAGAGGGAATGACCATCCTTGAATGGAGGGGGGGGTACTCTTCACCACTGAATGTCAAGTCAATGCTTACTCGATTATGAAACCAGCTATTGTTTTGGTCCTTATGCAGTCAGCTCAGACTGAAGATGTCTCCTGTATGACTGATGTAACGTTTCTCTCAATAAAACTTTGTTTTTACGGATGAACAGGTTCAACTTTTTGTGTGAAATCCCTTGAATTACTGGATTATTTGGCTATTTATTTGTTGGGCCCGCTTCCCTCTGTTGGTGGTTTCTTTGAAGAAATCTACACGCACACACACACACACACGCACGCACGCAGGCACACACAATATTTAGATGAAATTAAAACATATGTGAATGCTAAGTATGCATAAAGAGTAGAATAAACATTTATACTGAAAATGGAAGGCATTTGAAAAGAACCTAGTGCTTATTGGATTGAAGAAGAGTATTAATACATTCAACGATAGCATATTCACATGCTGAACATATGCTCTACTCATATCCTACACCAAAATAATGATGAGGGAAAATATCAGAAATTACCAATGTATCAATGTCACATGTTCAAAGATGTATTCCATTTCCTAACTTAAGACATTCCTGGAAACTGGAAGACACGATACATAATGTAGAATGTTAGCGATCTGAATTCACGGCAAGATGACACAGGGGATGAAATCTTGGTTACACTGGCCCTGTTTCTGCTTGACCTCAAGGTCAGACATTATGATCTTATCTCATTTCACAAAAACAGTTGAGAATGCAGTATTGTATTTACATGACAGTATCTCAAAGGCCTTGGTGAGCCGATTGCTGTTCCCTTGACAAGCCATAACAGTTTTTTGCACAAGTGCAGGGATGCAAAATGTTTCACCCCGCTCAAGGGAGTCAGTAACAATAAAGGTGATTGAGTATTTCATACAATACAACCTAGAATCTGGAGAATTAAAAGGTCACGATCATGATAAAGTGGTTGGTTTGGAGAGACCCTCCCCCCTCACCTGTAGCGTGCACCCAAAGACCCCGATCATGAGCATAGCGATGCACATGTACTCCGAGAAAACGTCCCACCATGGCTTCAGAACCCGAAACTTCGGATTTGGTTCTGAGGCAAAGTTCCGGAATTCACCCACTGGGATCATCCTGGCTGACTGTCCTGGACACAGAGGAGAGGAGGGAGGGACTTTGAGGAGCAAGGGTTTCCAAACTGTTTCCAAACAAGGCTTACTTACGCCTTGTTGAATTAAAGGTCAATTCACTTTCTGGGAAATAGCTGTGAAACTTTGCTAATAGAAAAAAAAAGAGTTCAGTAAAACCAATTGAAGGCTGGCATGGTTTCTAGGCCTTGCTCAGCAGAATAAACGATCTGTCCTACACTACACAGGCCTCCGGAGTGGATAAACGAGTTTGACAACAGAGTCCGAGGAAAGACAAAAGTAGAAAGGCTGCTCCTGTGAGTTGCCTTCACAATATTTCGTAAGATTTGACTCGTTTTGACTAAGCCGGTCGAATAAAGCAGGGAATCCCACCACAATACCATATCCTCACTCATTTATTTGACAATGACAGTCAGCATGATAAAGAAAGAAGAAATCTCGTTGCTCTAAAATAAAAAAAAAATAAGAAAAAAGGGGGAAAAAACACCAACTACGTTTGACCAGTAATGACAGAAATATTCATCAACGAACAGCGACTTAGTGTGAATTTAAGAATCCATCTTAATTCCAAAACTGGCTAAAGGAGATCAACCCGGAAACTTTAAATCTACGTTACGACACCGTAAATCACCGTAAAACACCGAAGTCCTCACAGCAGTGAGCCGGCTTTCATCCTGTCACACTACAACTATAATGGTGCTGTGTTTATTCAGTGACCACCTATAAAAGATGAATTAATGAATAAAACAAGCTCACACACACACACACACGCACACGCGCGCGCACACACACAAACACACACACAAACACACACAAACACACACACACACACACAAACACACACAAACACACGCGGCTCTTACCGATAGTGTGTTTAGCTTACCTCGTCCCGACTTTCTACAGGTGTCGTGCAGGAAGCTACTCCGGGACGTCTCTGGCGTTTAAAGCTGCGCCCCGCACTACCGCGGACGTGTGTGTGTATCTATGTCTATGTGTGTGTGTGTGTGTGTGTGTGTGTGTGTGGGGGGGG
>OMLC01042954.1:0-15964 GCA_900302585.1 Regalecus glesne | reverse complement strand
AAAAAGAGAGAGAAAAAAAAAAATATATATATATATATATATATATATATATATATACATTTTTTTTTGCATCAGGTCAAAGCCTGCAGTGAAAGAAATGCCACCTCCCCGAAAGTCCCTCCGACTACAACATAAAACACCTGAGACCTTTACCCCTCTATCTGAACCCCAAGAGGTATTGGTCCATAATGAGATTCATATTCACTAAATAGATAAATAAAATAAATCAATAACTTTTCCACTATTGACTCAGCTTTTTTACACAGTTGTTCAACACCCAGACTCTTTTTTGGGATTTATTTCTCCATGATTTAATCTACTTTAAAATGATACAGGCTGAGTTCAGGGTTGTTAGATGAAAATGCCAGTATATTCTGAATGTATTTATCACTTTATAGATGGCACGCAGCTGTTGCTTATAAGTTTGTCATGTTTCTTCTCACTAACTCACCTACACTTCCTTTAAGGTTTGGCCATGTAAAAAGCCCTCAGGCCCTCTACCAATGAAACCAGCCAACATGGATGAGGATAGTGAGCTACCTCCAGAGCTTCTTAACCTCTGTTTTGAGGTAGGAGTCATACAATATCCCATCATATATATTTTTATTTTTTTTAAATGATTGAACTTTTTCTTAATTACATATCAGGGTTATGTTTTGGTACAACTTAAGGGTCCATATACATTTCCTTATCACTGTCCTTGTCCAAAATTAGAATCTTTCAAAATTTGAAAGGTTAATTCATTTTTCAGGAATCTCTGAAAGAAGAAAAGATGGAACTCGATATTAAGGGGTGAGTTTTTACAAATACTGATTTTCTATACTTAAATCTCTTGCCAGGCCTATATACAAACTGTAACGATACGCAGTCCTCTACGCACAGCTCAACTGTAAACAAGATTATGGATCCTTTTTGAAAAAGTTAGTAACATTTTGCAGGGATTTTACAGCTGCAATTGAGATAAGTTGGATAGGAAAAATCAGATGAAGAGAATAAAAAAAGAGTTGACTGTCGTACAGATACCGCTCTACACTGAAGAAAATGACCATAAACGAGGATAGAGTGGCAAAGGTGGTGAAGCATCGCATTTTTTCTGCTGCCTTCCATTCATGCACCAGCAGTCTGCTTATGGCTACAGGAGACAAGTGGGGAAACGTGGGACTCTGGAACCTTGTGAGTTTTACTGATTTGGCCATATTATCCGTTGCTTTGGCCTCATCGTGTGTGCTGTTGTATATATGCTTAAAACAGGATGGGATCTGGGTTGCTTTATTTTTCTTTTTTGTCTAGCTCCTGTAATTAAAGAAACAGATTTGGATGTTAATGCCCCAAAGCTAAAATGACAGGATTGATTTCTGGAAGGAAAATTCTCTTCAACCAGCATAAAATCCTTACAACAGGCTGCTATTGATTAAAGTTTGACAAAGAGAAAATCTGTATCGGGTATCCAAACCAGGTGGGTATTTATGTGGCTATGCTCCTACAGGATGCTGATTGGGGTGATGATGGGGTGCTTCTCTTTGAGCCACACATTCGTCCAGTGGGCTGCATGGCATTCTCCAGGACAAACCCTGCCCACCTGCTGAGCCTCAGCTATGATGGATCTATGAGATGCATGGACATACAAAAGGCTTGCTTTGATGATGTAAGATGAGCTTCTTTTTTCTCACGGGATTACCAAATGCTATAGCAGAGGATATCTGGTAACTAATGTAAACCTTGCAGCAAAAGGATTGGCCGATTTCAATGCTTAACCCTTGATGACAAGAGAAACTTCCTTGTCACTTATTTGAAATTTGTTGACCGATCATTTTTATTTTACACTGCTTAGCAACAAAATGATTCTTCACTAGAGGAAAGCCTGATTCCGGGCGGCTCAAAAGCTTTTTATGCTCATGTCAATTTGTACTTTTTCAAACTGGAAAAAAGCTTTCTGTTTAGAAAGCTTCAAGTATTTACTGCCATTACACTGTAGAAGCTGTCGTAGTGGTATAATACACCTTTAGTGACATGTTTTTTTCATCTTTTTAAGCCTTTTATTTTATGCATATTGTCTAAAGTGATGTCTAAGGCATGTCATTAAATCAGATATGAAATCATCCATTAAAACTTATCCCGTAAGACTTTATGCTTCTCCATTCTCCTAGGTTTATAACATTGAGGATGGTCTGAAAACCTTTGATTTCCTGACGCCTGACTGTCAAACTTTTGTGATTGGAAACTGGAATGGGCAGGTTGCCATTGTTGATAGGCGGACCTCAGGGTAAAAAAAAAAATCTGCTACACCATTCCCAACCCACAAGCACTAACCATTTACATTAGCCATTATTTTTTTTGTAAAAACTGTTGTTTTTTTCTCGTGTTTTTGTTCTACCTTTTCTTTATGTGGGACAGTGTTACTTTCCAGTCTTTCTTTCACACTTTTATTTATGGATCATTCAGGAGAGAGTAAATGTAACTTGTTTACATGCATATGTATTGGAACAGGTAACCACCTCAACCACCCAAAACAATTGTGCTGCGTATCAAAATAACATGGTACCCTTTGATCAATTATGCTTTTGTGTCAGTAGCATTCAAACATTTTTAAGCAACATTAGAATGGATTTGCATCCAAAGTAAGGAAGGGTAAAGAACCCCTCTAGTTGTGTGGTCGCTATTCATGGTATCAAAAGGTATTAACATGCATTTGAAAATGTTACCTTTGTGGCAATTGGACAGATCTGAGCATTCCAGATTTATTTGTTGTTTTCTGACATAAGTGATGAGTGCTTCGCCAAACTCCGTACAAGAATTGCAATTTTTTCATCTCCAGAAACTCCCATGAGTCCCTACACACCATAGACCCAAAATGTGTTCGCTGTGTCAATGTCCACCCTCTACACAGGCAGTATTTCGCAGTGGCAGAAAGCAGGTATGACTCGCACAGCATCTTTGATCCAATTATATTTTTTTCCACACAGGTAATGAACTTTACCTAGTTTCAATCAAGTGTTCAGCTTAAGCCTTTACGGGTGTTTCATGGGATTCAATAGCAGTTGAACAATCTCTAATAATTCTCTACAGGGTAGTGGGGATTTACGATAGTCGCTGTCTGAAGAAGACCAAGTGCCAGGCTGTGTCCCAGCTGCTTGGTCATTCTTTGAGCATATCCAGTGCTTATTTCTCCCCCAGTGCAGGAAACCGAGTTCTCACAAGCTGTATGGATAATCAGATTAGGTAGGGCTGATGCAGCATTCTATCCTCTCTTCACCAAGATTGAAACATTATGAGACAGGTGCAGCATTGTAGCACCAAGGGATTAACCATTAACATACTCAGTGTTTTGTTATTGCAGCTTTAATAAAATATGCATGTCTATGTTTTCTTGTTTTAGGATATATGACACCTCTACACTGACCAGCAAAGTGCCATTGCTCACTTCCATCAGGTACGTTGAACTGCTCCCCACATCACAAGCATTATTTTTCTCCGTAGCCTGAAGTGCACAGTAAACACAGTTGTCCTTGGGTATGCACGGTGCAATGAGTGATCTGTTGTGAGGATTTCATTTTCATTAAACCTAAGTGGAGGCTGTCAAGTAAAACAAAATACAGCCCTCAGAATTTGAATCTTGCTTTATGCTACATCTGTAAACTGATGGATCACAATGCCAATACTAGATGGTGGTTAAATTTCATAGAAAATCTTAAAACTGAACACCCAGTCAAGCCATTTAGTGATCATTAAAGTCATCTCATGGAAATCTTAAGTAGTTGTTCATGATCCTGTGTAATAGTTAAGTGGTTTAACGAGCAATGTGGGTTACATGTCTTGATGCATAATCAATCATCCATCTTCAGTCTGAAGATGTCATCCGTTTGAGTGATGAAACATCTCTGGATAAACTTCTGATCCAGTTGAACTGATTCACCTTTTTGTGAATGTGGGTTATAGTTTTTTCTTTCTCTGTCAGAATATGTAGGAACTCGTGCAAAGAAGCTGTCCTCAGAAGTGATGTATTACCTTTTGTCATTTACTTCTGTTTTCAGCCACAACATGCGCACAGGCCGTTGGCTCTCCAAACTGTCGCCTGTGTGGGATCCCAAAAGAGAGGATTGCTTTGCAGTGGGAAGTATGGAGAGGCCTCGGCAAGTGCAGGTATTTCATGAGCGTGGTGAGCTCCAGCATTCCTTTCAAGATCCGGACCACCTTAATACAGTGATGTCTGTCACAGCCTTCCACCCCACAAGGAATGCCCTGCTTGGAGGAAATAATTCAGGACGTCTGCATATCTTTACTGATTGAAAATCTTAACCATGTATCGAGGAGACGCATCCAGCTGCCAAGCTAGAGAAACAATCGTCAAGGAAAAGTCTTGTTTCAGAGCATTCCCTATTGTAGACAGTTCCTATACAGAAGAGCCACATTGCTCGTTTACTTGAGACAATAGGTTCAGTTTTAAGCTATTTCTTATCTTTTTGAAATTGAAGAGAATACTTCAAATGTTTTGTTCTTGAGTTCATATCTGGAGCTGAAAGACACAACTGCAAGTTATTTCAGTTTTGGGTTATAAAAAAAATAGTTTGCACTTTAAGTTGTTTTGATACGTTTAAGTCTATATAGAAAGAACTAAAATGTTATTTCTAAATTTATTTTGAATAAAATATTTTTCACATCTTGTGAATGTTGATTGAAGGGAAATACTCTCGTGTGCGATAGTAATGGACATCAGGAAATGACGAGGCAGGCGTTGTTGGTTTGATCCCACCCCGGAGTGTCAGGAAGGTCATCAAGCCTTAATCCTCCATGCTCAAATCTATTTGCAGGTCAACCTCCACATACTGCAGACTGATTGTGACATTTAAAAACAAACTGTTTTATTCGGAGGGAAATGCTGTAGTCTCCTCCATTAAGGGACCTGTAATGTTGCTGGGAGGACTTCAGATGGCAGTGTTGTACTTGCAACATAAACCATATTTGCAAGTGGGACAGTGAGATCACGCAATTTGATTATAATTTCATATTATTTTTTGAATGACCTGTCTTGACTAAATTGATTTATCATAAATCTAAGTAGGGATAAATTAAAGGTGAATTTTCAAGAAAAGTCACCCAATGCCCTTTAATACAGTATGTTCACAAAACCGGAATTTCAAAAGCCAGTTTAGACATGGGAATTTAAGAATATATCATTTATTGATAGATTTATTTACTACACCAGTCGTAAATCCGTGATCGGAAATAAGCAGTCTTATACAGAGGTAACAAAAATGGAGAACACATGCTTACAGAGACATCCATGGCCATGACACAGTATGGGAGCGTATAGTAAGAACACTGCGATGTTCCTCTGTCTCGTTACGAAGTGAAATGTAGGATGAAGCCTTTCCAGTCGATGAAACCTTGACCTCTGTTTTCACTGAACCATCACATCGGTTATGAGACGGACATAAAGTTCAAAATATACAGTACTTCATACGGTGGACTTGCATTCAGCAATGTAAGCAAGTAAGATCCAGGTTGTCAGGTAGATTTATATGCTACTTATTTGTTAAAATTCGTTACAAATACAAATTGTCCCAAAGCCATAGCATAAAAACTGATCAAGTCTGGTGAAAACAGGGCTGTGATGTTTCAGCTCATCCACAGAAGCCTTCTGTGTGGTTTCATTCCAGACACAAGGAAAAGCACACTTGGGTCTAATTGTTGTGTTGGTAACGACTGAACAGGAGTTTAGCTAACACAGGTCTTGCTTGATGCTAGACATTTTCAAAAATCTACCATCTTTGTCACAGCCCATATCTCCCATCACACATTTATCTACAAGATCATTCCCCTTTGGAAATATGTTATTCTTCCTATAATTGTAGTTTAATAGTTTACGAGTTGAGGACGATTTATAAAGATCCAACATTTTAGTTTTTGGGTCGCTCCTTTTCATTCTAATCTCAGCTGTTGTGGTGATTATTGCTCAAATTATGTTGTATTATTGTATGCAAGATAATTGAAAATGATGAATCAAGGTACATAAATCTTAGGTATGAAAAGGGTCAGTTTTCTGCCTTGACTGGCCACTTTCACAGTTTCAACCGTAGTCACTTATCCCACACATCAGTTGAAAATCCTCTAGCACCCTCTGAATAGCCAAGCAAATGAATCGGTTATCTTGAACAGTCATGTGGTTAAACTTTGTGTATCCCATCTGATGAACAAAGGCTTGGAATTATCATACCCCCATTAATCTGTGTAGTTTTGGGTTGGAGAAAAAAAATGCTGATTTTATGTCTCCATGCACATTTAATCTATGTAAGAAAACCACAAAAAGCTGAATCAGTTAATCTAGAGAGGAGTTTAGTGGGAGAGACAATGCATCAGTTATAAAGGTGACTGCTTCAGTCTCATCTGACTCTAGGTATCCCCCAACCTTATAAACAATATAGTGGCATAACCACTGAAGCCAGACAAATGCTGGCCACCAGTTAGTCACAACATAGAAGAGCTTGTGTTTCAGGCCAGTCTACAGGCCACTCGAGGATGAGGATGTGCACATCCTTGATGGGGAGGAACACTGTTTTGAACAGGAGTCAAGGAGGGCATCTATATGATGCAGGAACAACCATCCCTGAACTGAAGTGTGTGTGTGGGGATGTTAAGACTACATGTTTTTGGCCTCTTCCAATGGTGTGATTGGTAAACATTACCATCAAAACTCCAGTCAAAGGCCAGTCTGCATATCAAACCATTGTTGGTTTCAGTCGTCATGCAACTGTATTGTTTATAGGGGTGGAGATACCCACACTCATTTGAGACTGAAGAAGTCACCTGTAAGAGTAATGCAACTCTTTTACCCCTAACCATCGTGTCCATATGGACTGATTTATTTTGCGACCCCAATATTATCCACTCTTAATGCAGCTCTGAAAGAGAATTCTATCTCCTGCCTATACACTTCTTTAGGATGCATCATTTAGCTACTAAGCCATATTTGAAAACTAGCCACCGCAGAATAAAATCTTTCCAAATGTGTTACTCAAACGTCGATGGATTGAGCGTGAGAGCTGTGAAAATTAACATAACTTCCCATAGCGCCATACACCAAATGGACAAGAGGCCAGTCGGCTCACAACTTCCTAAGCATTTAGCCAATCACTGCACCTCAACCGTCCAACTGTTATCTTTTGGCACTCGGAGTATAACTTTTCTTTTCTGCGTCTAATATAAAATCCTCACTGAGCAGATGTTGAGGTCAGTGTGCCTACAGCCCCAACACTGCGTCCATCACCTGAACTGCCATGTTTGTAGAGGCAAATATCATTACACTGACCAAACTTGACAATTCAGTTTTGTGGATTATATTTTTCACCCCCCTGGTAAAGACTCATTCTAGATGACCAGTGAAATTACATAATGTAAGGCTAGAGATGGACGCAGTCTATGTAAGGTACCTTCTGTTGATCCGAGCAGATTTCTGATCAAGTTGTGGGAGACCACAGACGTTTCTTTGGTAGACGTGTAATGATGGGATTAAACGACGTCACGCCACTTGTTGCGGTGGTGTGCATGTGGGATCTATCTCCACTCTTGGCTATGTCTTGTAAGCATGTGCTATTCTGACCCATGGTGCTGAACCTAACGGTGAAAATAAAGCTTTATTATGTCATTAGAAGTTGTTAAGAGGACATCTCAACATACTGAGCAGACGGTTTGCTTGACAAGTTTCATCAGGATTTCGACGCAATTGACGTCTACAAGTAAACTAGGTCATGTATCGCGAACACACCAGGCCTAAACAAGGTCATAGGACTTACACTAGTGATGAATTTGAAAGCAAAAAGTCAAATGATAAAAAGATTTCTCAGCTTATACTATGGGAAAATATCACTAAGGTTTTTAATCTTACGGAGGTAAAACAACATCAAGTTCCTCAGTATGAAAAACTATCTTGGCTTTTTTTAAATTTTTTACATTAACATTATTGCACATTAAATGAAGCTCCGTTTACAGAGAAGAGTGTGGACGTCACTCTTATTACTATATCACTAACTCACCTCTACGACTAACTTGGTAACATTGTAAAGCTAATTAATCAAAACGGATAGATTGCACCTTATGTCGATTGTAGTTATTGATCTTATTTGGCTGCTGTTTCGGGAAACCAGTAAATGGAACACCCCCCCTCACACTCGGCTCTACAAAGGCTTGGTTTATAGTCATCAGGACTATACAGCTATACAACATACAGGTTTGATGAGTGTCTTGATAGAACTGCTGAGGCGAGCATGACGAAAACCGGAGACAGGGACATGTGATGCCTTTTGATCACGTCAAGGTCATTAGAAAAATAATCTTTCAGGCCTGGTCACAAAAAAAAAGGATTTGCGTCAGACTCGGGTCTAATGCTAGTTGTGAGTAATTCTCGAGGTCTGTTGTAGATGACACAGATTGCCAGATAAATGCATTATTTTTCCCATCTGGACAATCCAGGTCACATCTGTTGAGTTTCAGCCATCGATAACCATGCAGACTTCCATGCCCTCCACTTTTCATTCATCTATCCACTGTCGACCACTTGTCTGAGCCCATCTCGGTGCTCACTGGGAGAAAGGCTGGGAAACACCACGGATAGGTCGCCAGTCCATCATAGGACAGAGCAGTTAGGGGAACAGTGTCTTGCTCAAGGATACTTCGACACCCTTCCTTGCAGGTGCCGGAATCAAACCTGCAACCTACTAATCACCAGCTAACTGCTCTACCCACTGAGCTATGTCGCACTTTCATATCCTTTCTCAATGCAAGATCCAATAGCGCGCCAAGGATAAACTAAACAGACCCCAATAATTACTCACAATATTAGACTCGGGTATTGTCTACAATCAACAAGTCTCATTTGATATTCCATCTTACCCTTCCCTCACCTCTCCGTGTACTATTACTACTTGGTTTGTAATCTCGCTGCAGCAGCCGTAATAAAATATTTAACTCTATGAATATTTCCTATTTACTTTGAAGTGAATGGTATAATCTGGGCAGGCCTGTATTATTTCTCCCGTCAAAGCTTTGCAAAACACCACCTCCTCAATCACTCCCCGTCTTAAATTCACTTTGAAAGTTGAGGAAAAATAAAGGCAACTGTTATTTCTGGTTGATCGACTTCCTGTTTCCTCCTTAAATCCTTACCATGTCCCTTGTTTGGTTAAACCATGTTGTGACTGTACAAAATAAAGTACCTTAGGATGACCCGACTTTCCAAAGGGAAAATCTTAAAGCAGTTTTTTTTAGTCTTCTTGCAGCGATGGTCTAAAACGTTGGGAAAACAAGCCTCTTAGGGGGCAGAGTACGTGGCTTGTGGTAGGTAGGAAGTGGCTTCTGGGAGATGTTGGGTTAATGCTCAGATTGGGCTGAAAATGAATTCTTCTCTTTCCTCTGTCGCCATGATCGGCTGCTGTATCTCATTTGTGTCCCGTTTTCCTCTGAGGAGGCAGGCGTTGTTTCACTTTTGACCTTCATCTTTCCCTCACACTCAGTTGCTGATGAGCAGACTTCCCACCCAGCGCAACTTGCAGGCAAACCAGCGCCGCAGAGGGCAGAAGTACTCAAAGTGGAACTGCTGAAACTCAGGTGTTTTACGGATGTCCCTCAGGAAGGCAATTTCCAAGTCCGACTCAGTCAGTATGATGAGGAGCAGCAGCAAGACGAAAAGCAGTCCTATAGTGACCAGGAAGAGGCGTAACACACTCAGGACGAACTTGTTCAGCTCCTCTGCATCGCTTGGAGGAGAGGACCTGCCTTTACCCATCCGTGGGGCCTTCCTGCCAGGGCCAAATTCTGCCTGCCTGTCTGCTTGTCTGCCTGCTTCCAACTCTTCCTCCTCTATACTGCAGGGAGCTCCATTGAGGTGGCGTGCCACTGCCATCTCCATGCCGTGTTCGGCCACAGGCGTGGGCAGCACGCTGTCTGAGGGGCTGTAGGCTTCATCGGAGATGATAGCTGAAGCCCCTGCCTCACTGCCATCAACCATCTGGCCACGAGAGCGAGGCATGAAGGAGTCTCCATGGGAGACGGAGCGCACAGGCGTGGAGTGGGCACTGTCTCGAAGGGATTCAAGACCTGTGAACAAAGACAGACCTACGTTATCTGGTTTAGGATGTAGATGAAGCTTTACTTATATGGCATTGTACATGCGTACAACAAAATGTGTTCTCCTTTCCCCATTGCCTTGCTCTGAGGCACAGAAAGGAATGTTAATCCTAACATGCATATGTTCTTGATGATGGGAGTAAACTGAAGCACACGGGGGAAACCCACGGAAATATAGGGAGAACATGCAAACTTCACACAGAAAGGACCTGGAAAAGCCTGGAATTCGAACCCACAACCTTCTTGCTATGAAGCAACAACGCTAACCACTGGCCCATCATGGTAGTACTTACTACATCTGTTTTACTTTTACTCTTTTGCTATTTAACAATACTGGGAAAATTAATTAATCCATATTTTTGTGTCTCACAGATATGCAGTCTCCGTAACAAAGTGACAAAGTTCATATCCCAGACTAATTCTATACAGCAGTGAGATCCAACCAAATCTTTGTGAGAAAATCATACATCATAAATGTATAAGAGTCAGAATAAGAGTCATTCCATTTTCCCCTTTGATTTCTACTGAAGCTAAAACTGTCTCATGTCAGACTTGGAACATGATGCTCTGGTTACGTTTGTGCCAAACTGTGTTGGCCTCATGTGGCTAGAAGGCAAACCAAGTATTTGAAACGCTGTCATGTTTTGAAGAACTACTTTGTCATAACATTTACTCTAGACTTCCATCTCATTATCCAGAGCCCATGTAAAGAAATACGTCTTGGTGGTTTTTCGTGTCGTTTTGCAACCCACCCCCAAAGTAAACGTGCAACATAAGCCGTGTTCCTCCCCAAAGAACCTGTCCATCATTGAGCTATCATCTCTCACTAATGATTTCCAAAGCTGTTCAGCAGGACAGCCCCACTGTAAATTCAAGTCAAGCGCAAACAAGATATTTAAAGAAGTTTAGGATTGTTGTTTAACATGACTTTGGACAGAAGTCTTTCACAGAAGAACGTCACTGTCGTAAAAATCCAGATTCCATTTCTGGCGACTCAGACCAAAGATGCCACCCGTTTGAGTGACGAAACATTTCTGAACAAACTTCTGATCCAGATGAACCGATTCACCTCTTTTTGTGATTCCCTTACCTGGATTATTGAACATGCATCAGGACCTTCTGGTGACTTGATTTTGTTTTTGTAGAGTGGACTTGGCTATGTAGTGGCGTTTTGGGAGAACATGTTTACAAGATATACATAATCGAGGTAATGTATTTCTATTTGTGATTAAGTTGCCCATCTATGTGCTATAATTATTATTTTTTGCAGGAGCCGCAAAAGAAAGACAGAGAAAAACTCTGCATTTCGCCAGCAACAACACAAGTCCTTGGCGCAGAAAAGTGGCGGCAACACCTCGCTAGGATGTATGGGTAATGTAGTAAAGAAGACCTAAGGTAGAACATAGTATGGATGCCAACATGGAGGAGATCGTCAGGAGTTATAACCGTTCAAACCTGGTAATTGTAACCATTGTAACCAAACCATTACAAGCAATATCCAATCTTCTCAATGACGGTTTCATTTGAATTTGTTGGTAATGGAGAGGTGTCGACATTAAGTTGAGACTGATAAATAATCAATGAAAATTTCCCCGTAGATTATTAGCATTGACATCAAGCTGAGTTTCGGCATGAGGAAGTCAAGTGATGAGATCCATAGCTAAGTTCTCTGGTTTATCCATGTCGAGCATTAAGCCACTAACTCTTCACTGTGCGTTGTCACTCAGACCACCCTGTCCAGTCCAAAGACTTTCAGATCAGCTCTGTTCAATGTCACCGACCACTGCAGCCGATACTGCCTATCTGGAAACACAGAAAAAAAACCTCTTGGTTCATTACCTGCAGAGCTGGCTGGTCGACTGTGGCCATACTTAGCATCGTGGACTTGGGATGGAACGCCAAGCCTCGAAGTGGCCCTGGAGCTTTCCCCAGACCCCGAGGCAGATGAAGCCCCAGGGAGAGCAGGGAACAGAGGGAAGGCCCCCAAAGCCTTGCCCAGAAGCCTAGGGCCCAGCGACAGCACTCGTACCTTCACATCACGGTAACAGTGGTTGATCATCCGCAGGTGAACATTCACCTTCGTTTTGATGCATATCAGACACTTAACCATGCTAGCGGCGTGATGAGGACGAACACTACGATCTGACTTTACCGGCTTCTGGTTCCCTCTGTGTCCCGTCTTCCCCTTTAAATTTCCGTGTCCTCCTCTGTCTTAAACCCTCTGGCTCATTTCCCCTATCGAAGGCCTATCTTCTGTCCACCCCCGGTCTGCTATGCTGTCCGAGGTTACGGCTGCTACACGGGACCCGTTGAGCTACAGGCTGGTTGACAGAGGAACAAAAGGAGCGACTAGAGTAACATCGAGTTTAAAACAAGGTCCTGGAATGTTGCCCACTTGTGCCGTAAGCTCCCCAGTGCAGTTCATGACAAACATGGTACAGTCCCAGACAAGGGGGTCTATTTTCGGGCTGGGGTATTATTACCAGTGGAACCAGCATAAGGCAGGGCAGATCACAGTGGGGTGTTGTATCAAAACCTGGCAATCAGTGGTAGCAGAGACAGTTTAAGAGAAGCTTATCTCTATGACAGGAATGAATACTGTTTATAAAGACATTCTTCATTCACTATTTATCTTTTGCTATGCCATCTCAATTTGGTTAAGAGTGAACTAGTCAGTGATTTAAAGATTAACTCTTAACTCCCTAGCATTGAAAGAAGAGACAGCTCAAGTTAAAACGAGATAATGCATTGAACTGTATGGAGAGTTAATGCCTTTTAAAACTGGCTAAATCAGTCCAAATGAGACCTGAGACTTCAGTACGAAAATGTGGGTGTAAGCGTGAGAGTCTAGCATATAAGGAGGGAGGGAGAGAGAGGGAGAGAAACAAGTGACAGATGATGTGAGAGAGATTATGAATTGAGTGATTTTGACTGACATACACAGGTGGGCACATCACCACACCACTTGCCTGGGAAAGGTACATAGGATACTTCTGTGAGGAAGACAAGTTCATTCATGTCTGTGCGTGTCCTTGTAGGTGTACTTTTGCTGCCATTTGTATGTTTACGAGTGAAGAAGGATGAAAAGACCAAGAATAAGAGCAACATTGGGCTCTTATCTCCATTTATCACTTGTCCGTGATCCAGTGTCTTTTGGAAAATATTGAGGATGGCACACATGAACACATGAGTTATTCGCTTGCTATTTAAAGCAGTGACCTGCTGGTCACATGCTGAGGTCTGTTGGACCACCACTCACTACTTCCCCATGTTTGTGTGGTTGTATGAATGTGTGTTCGTCCATGGGTGTATATGTTTGTGTTTGTGAGTGTAGTTGCATGTGTTAGATTTACCCTCCATGATGGAGATGTGTACTGCTCTCCGACGGGTCCTGGGCACACTGGTTAAACGAGGGCCATGAGTGATGGATGGACAGCTCCGACTGGGGACCAAGCCAGTCCTGGTCACACGTACAAACACGTAAATACATATCCATATGCATGTGTGTACCAACGTGTTTATATATATATATATACATATATATGAATGTTCATATGACCATGCTCAAGCACACACACAAATATAAATATGCAGAAATGAAATCACAGCAAATACATACACTCACATACAGGCATGTGTAAATTATTAACAGTTTCAACTGAAGCCATAAAATAATGCAGTTTACTGCAAACATGATTTTACAAAAAGCCTAACCTGTGAATCTCAGGGGGGTCTCGTTTAATTTTGGCACTTTGTTCCATTACTTCTTTTGCAACTCGCCCACTTAATGAAATAAAAACAAAACAAACAAACAAAAACAAAACAAAAAGCAAAAAAAAAACCAACAGTGAGGAAAAGGTAAAACATGCGCGATCACTTTTCTTCTCTATGTACAGAGAATGCACCAGGAATCTTGTAAAAAGGATCTCAGTCGCAGTGCAGGAGAGATGATTGCAGATTAAGCAAATGAAATTATACACAACATCAAAAAGGTTATCGATACTATAATGCTATTACACGGGTTTCACCATCACAGCTGTCATGTATGCTCGAAACTCAAATGCACTCATTCGGGTTTGTCAAAGGCACAATCCGCAATTGATGCACACGGCGGCTGTCTTCCCCACTTCTATCACCGTTTGCTTTATTACTTGCAAATGAAAAAAAAGACAGCCAATAATGCATTACTTCCAATTCCAATTTTTCTATCAAATACAAAATACTGACCTAATAGTGAGAAAGGTCATGTTACCTGTTGTCAGTAGAGCACTGATTTTGCTGCAGTACTCCATCCACGCAGCCGTGGTGTTGCATGCCATTTCAGATTGTGCCTTTTAGTTTTCTTAGTGCTCTTCTGATGGGTCTCCATGACCCGTCAGAACCCAAAACCCAGTGACCAAAAAACACTTTTTTTTGGAGGGGGGTGGGGAGGGGGCAGTCCTTATGCATGCTTACATGGCCGAGGGACGTACATGTATGTATTTGGTGAGCGGACCCTGACAGACATACTGTACCTATATCTGAAGCGGCTACCCTTGAAGAAGAGATTACTACTAGACACAGTGCGAACCTGACTCGACTTCTCCAACCTATGATTGAACAGAGAGAGAAAGGGAGATTGTTTAAAAGAGAATAACAAGAAGCTTAATTTCTCATTGTATTACATATGAATCCACATAAAACGCTAAAATATAGAACACTGTTTGAAGTTGGATGACTCACTTGTAGAAAGCCTGATTCTCAACTCCACACTTCCATAAATGCTTACAGGCTTCTGGTGTAGGTGCAAAGTATGTCAAGATAATCTTCTTATCCTGTAACGGGACCATGGTATAGCTCTTACAGGTTACATTTAGGGTGCAGAAAATTGACACCTTCATATTGACAATTCATATCCCTTTACGTAGAAAGGACCCAGTTGAGGTGGATTGGGCAGCTAGTAAGGATGCTACCTGGTCACCTCCCTAAGTGAGGTGTTTCAGGCGCAGCCAGATGGGAGGAGGCCATGGGTTAGACTGAGGACCAGGTGGAGGGATTATATCTCCACACTGGCCCTGGAACACCTTAGAATCCCCCGGTCAGATCTGGTTGATGTGGCTGGAACTACCGTTTGAAAAAAATATTTATATCGTACATACTGTTTCTATTTTCCCTTCACTTATATTGTTCCTTTTGATGTGTACTCTCTGTTTTGCTTTCCACTTTTCTGCTGTAACACTGTAAATTTCCCCTTGATGGACTAGGAATATCTTATTTTATCTTATCTTACCTCCATCACCTAGCTTTGAATAAGCAGTTCAAAATGGATGGATGGATGGATGGACCTTCATATTGAATGGCACCTTCCTTTGTATAATTTATTTATCTTGGTTTTAAAATGACTTTTTCCACCCTTTCATCTTTTTTTATTAGCTTTGCTATCAGTAGTTAACTTAAGCTTGTCTCAAAATTTTGTTCAACAGCCAAAGCGACTTGAGGAATTGATGCTTCTCTTTACTTTTGATTGACCAGCCTGAAATAAATAAGCATAAGCTACTTTGATAACTTGTTTTGGCAGTTGCTTGCATTAGCAGATGTTCCCCTTCAGAATCCAGTGTCAGTAGGTCTGTGGAGTCAGTGCTATGCACTAAAGTGCTCTTTCTTCTCAAAAGAAAGGCCTGAAGTACATCTTATCTGCTCGTTTTTCACATGGCTCTCTATTAAGGATGGATGGATTACACCATCTCTTTAACAGAAGTTTCCACAGAGGCCTACATTTATATTTTTTCTACTCCACAGCTCCCAAGGCTAGAAAATGGAGTGTTTGAATAATGAATACCTACCTCCTTCTGATTTGCATATATGT